>PVKE010001991.1:0-89192 GCA_004027555.1 Craseonycteris thonglongyai
TCCTGTCCCCAAACTGCTCCTTCTCCCTCCCTCTCCCGCTCTCCCCTTTTTCCTCTAACCTTTGTGTGTTGTTCTGCGTTGTGTGGTTCTCTCAGTTGAGGGTGCTTCTCAGGGTTTCCCCTGTGGGTTCCTTTTTGTTCGTAAGTCCCTTCCCAGGTAGGTATCTGGGTTCTCCTCTCATGCCGCCATCTTGCCTCCCCCTCAATATACTATTGATCTAGGTTATTACATGTTAACTTATTTGAATTATAGCAACAAGCCTATTGTTGCCATAATTGTATATAAATTAACATATGCATCTATACCACAAGTACATATTTACATATGTTTTAGAATAATCTATAGTAATAATCTTCATATGACTCTTGTAAGAATTAAGTGAGATAAAGCATGTGAATCACTTAGCATTGTACTAGATACTTATAGTAAGCATTCAATAAATGTTAGCTATTACTATTAAATTTAATACAATGGTACTTATTTTCTGTGGGTAGCAATACCTACCACATAGGAAACTGTCCCACAGACAATGCTATCAGCACATTAGCATTTCAGATACTTATAACCATTATAATTCAACTCATTCTAGCATTCATTAGCTATAATTCAAGTTTAAAAATCTATGAAACAAAATACAGAACTGTGTTGTAGTAAGCAAAACAGAAAACTTACTGATATGACTTTCTAGTCCTGCTTTCAATTTCTTAAGCCACAGTAAAAGATTTTGTTCAGTTATAACCTGGTCTGAAGGAAATGCAAATACTTGGCCACCTGAATGCAGATTCACCACAACAAGAAGAGGAAGGGGAGGTAGAGCATCAAAATATGCCTGCAAGATTCCTCTCCCCACAGGAGTATTCTTTCTATGAAAGGGAACAATTGAACATGTTGATTAACACTTCTTTCTATAACAAAATAATGTAAACAACAGTTTGTAGAACATTTACCTTTAAATATAGTATCATGCCAGTAAGTGTATAGTATATAAAGATGTCCTAAAAACCAGGAGGCCTATTAACTATGTTATTAGCAATCAGTCTTAAAAAGTTCCTTTTAATATGGGGCAGTGTGTTTCTCCTAGGAGAAAAAAAGGCAGCCAATGAGAGTTTTAATGAAAAACTGTCTTGACAATTTTAGCTTAACGTGATAGATTTCTTCAAATGTTTATCCAAGTTATCTGATCACATGACAGTTCAAAAATTAAACGGTTATAAACTATAAAATAAGATACTTTTAGTAAGTATTTCTTTCCAAATAAAACTGTCTTTCCGGGGAAGCCGGGAAGGCTCAGTGGGTTAAGCGCTCACTTTGCAGCACCAGGACGGAGGATAGAATCCCGGCCCCGGCCCATGCGGACCTATATGCTGAACTGGGGAGTTCCTCCAATTCAGTTCTCTCTCTGTCTCTGTATCTGTGTATCTCTCTATCTCTCTCTCTCTATCTCTCTCTCTCTCTCTCTCTCTTTGTCAAAAACAATTTTTAAAAAAATTATAAAAAAAGAAGTGAAGTTTAAAAAAAAAACTGTCTTTCCTTGGAAAAAAAGAAGAGATTAATTTCAAGTTGAAAATATTTCAAAGATTATGTTCATACAAGGACACCATAAGTTTAAGATACCTAGTTTTCCTAATATAGCACATTCCACATTACAGAAATACTATATTACCTACAAGGATAATTACCTGAAAAAATTCAATGTCAAGCAGATTATACTGTTAGTGAATGCTTCACTGCAAAAATGTACACTATTACAATTTTTCAAATGAGTTAAAAATAAAATGTCTTTCATCTGATGAATTTAAAGAATGGATAGTGTATATATGTGAACTATGTGACTTAATGCAAGTCTTATCTAAAAAACATACCAGGAAATACTATTGGTGAATTCATTGAAAATTTTCTGTAACATTTCTGGCTACATTTCAAAAATAAAGACATACAAAAAAAGAAACTGAAAAAAAAATCACAATGTTTATTTTTCTGTATTTGCCAAAATTTTCTCAGTGGACCTCAATCAGAAATGTTTTCTAAAACCAGAAAAATTACTTTTAAAATTTTACTGTTATGACACCAAAAGCAAAGGCAACAAAAGCAAAAATGAAGAAGTGAAACTATAATATAATGAAAATCAACTTTCTAAACAGAAAAAAATAATTTCAAATCATATCTGATAAAGGGTTAAAACCCAAAATAACTAAAGAACTCATTCAAATCAGAAAAAAACCTAAACAATGCAATTTAGTAACAGGCAGAACAACCAAATAAACATCTTTGTAAAGGCATACAGATAGTCAAAAGATACATGAAAAGATGCCCAACATCACTAATAATCTGGGTGAGCTACCACACCTCACACCTATTAGAATGGCTATGGTCAAAAAGATAAGTGTTGGCAAGGATGTAGAGAAAAGAAAACCCTGTGTACTGTTGGTAGAATGTAAATTGGTGCAGCCACTGTGACTGTGGAAAACAGTCTGAAGCAGTCTAAAGGTTTTGCAAAAAATTAAAAATAGAGCCACATGTGTGTGATACAGCAATCCCACGTCTGCATATGTATCCAAGAAAAATGAAAACAGGACATCAAAGAGATGCTTGCACCCCCATAATCACTGCAGCATAATGAAAGGCTAAAGAAAACGTGGTACACACAACTAGATGGAGGAATCCTGTCACAGTGTATACTTTAAATATCTTATAATTTTATTTGTCAATTATACCTCAATAAAGCTGAAAAAAATACCAAAGTGGAAAAAAATTATTGTAGAAAAGAATTAAATCTAAAGGTCATTTAAGACCATCTAAAGGAGTTTAGTTACTAAAATATCCTGATAAAATATGCATTGGTCCCAAAATATTAACTCCAAAGGAAGAGTTAGAGTTTCATTTCCTAATCAAAATGTAATCATTATACTTTCTTTACCTTTTATATACTAAGAGATAAAAAATATACTTACAGATTTAACCAGCAAGGGGTAAGTGAATCCAAGTGTTTCTCTTTTACCAGTGCCAATATTGCTTTTTTATACTGAGGGTTTATGCTACCATCGCTAAATAAAATAAGTAATGGTTTCTGAAGCCTTACATAAGTGGGAAGATTTTCTACAGTGATTTCTGGCTGTGAAAATAAAAAGGGGGAATGATGATACATGAAATAGAAAATAATGTTTAAGTCACTCATACAATTTTAGTTTATAAATGTAATTCAAGCATATTAGTAGTTTAAGTAGAAAGTTGCTAGACTAATAACAATAAATCTCAAGAGTATTTTATTTAAGCCCACTTTATCTTAATGTTATTTTCAAAATAAAACTAATAGAATTTGAAAATAAATTAACTTAAAAGAGCTCACTGTTTTACAAGGATGCATGGACCAGATTAGCCATCATACACATGACAAAACTCTCCCTAAATTTTTTCCTCTGAAAAAAATATAAGCTGAGCATTTAATAATTTAATATCTATGATTACTTAAAATAAAAATGTTTCAATGTTACAGATTTTTAGCACAACTAAAATAATCCAAAAATATGCTAAAACAATTAAAGATTTGACTCTTCTTTTGGGTTTAAAATTTTTTAATTAGGGATGTGGAATAGCTCAGTGGTTGAGCACCTACCTCGCAATCACAAGGCCTGGGGTTCAATTCCTGGCCCTGGCACATGCAAACCCCATATGCTGAACTGCGGCACAACCAGTAACTGCTGGGATGGCTCAGCGGTGAAGGTTCTCACCTCCCATGTGAGAGGCCCCCAGTCTGGTTCCCACCCTGAGCAGCCCCACATTCACCTGTGTGGAAGGGAATTATGTCACAACTAATGATGTACAACTCTGGAGACTGCTCTGGGCCCTCCCCACTTCTCTCTATCTCTCTCTCTCTCACCTTCTCTCAAACAATAAATCCTTCAAAACAAAACAAAACAAAACAAAAATCAAGGAACTCAATGTAGCTGAGAAAAATACTAAATGTATTTCCTAACAAATAGTTCACAGTGTGACAGCCTTGGACATAGCATTGCTTATGTAGTTAATTATCAGTATTTCAGATATGAACATTACTTACCTGGACTAATTTGTCATCAGATTCATAAAGAAAAAATGTAATGCCATTTAAAAATGTTTACCATCTGGTCACCCACTCCTCTTTCCTGTCCAAATGAAGGAAACAAAGTTTCTAGTACCTAAGTGCAGGCCAGGAGATCAGCTTGCTGCCACCTGACTAATGCACTGTCACTACAAGCTCTACATTTAAACCTCCAACACAGAGCAGCTTTAAAAAGTTTAACAACCACAATAAATTTTATTATAGCTAGTCCGTATTTAGTTGAATACTGTAAACCAAAACATTGTTAACTAGAATACTGCCAAAATGCTTATCATGTTTGCCTAAGTTATAAACAGATATTGACAGTTAAGTTTGCCTGAAGTTTCTCAGCCTTAAAGAATATAATCTTAAAAGAAAAAAAAAAAAATAGCTACCAATTTTTACACAAAAAGAGTAAAATAATACAAATCTTCAGTCAGGGAAAACAGGAATAAGACAGAAGCCTTAAAAATATGCCTACCCTTTGGAATAACAAATCAAATTCTACAAATTTACACAAGTATATGAGGGCTGTCTAGAAAAAAAATCCAGCCATTGTCAATATAATGAGAATGGTTACATGGTTGGATACTTTATGGACAGCCCTAGGATAATCATGGAAATACCCAAAGATTATCACAAGGGTGGTCCTGAATAAAACAAAACAAACTAAAGACAACTTAAATATTAATCAATAGAAAACAGATTAGTTTTTTTTGTGGTTTTTTTTGTTGTTTGTTTTAATATTTATTTATTTATTTATTTATTTTGACAGAGGAGAGAGAGAGGGAGAGATACGGAGACAGAGAGAGAACTGAACTAGGGGAGCTCCCAGTTCAGCATATGGTTCCGCACGGGCCGGGGCCGGGATTCGATCCTCGGTCTCCAGCGCTGCAAAGTGAGCGCCCAACCCACTGAGCCATCCCGGCTTCCCCAGATTAGTTTTTTTAAGTACAACAGAACATTATGCAGATATTAAAAAACCCATATCCCTATCCCTATCTTTATTTCTTAATGAAAAATACCCCTAATATAAAGATGAATACATATATACAAACAATTTTTTTTTAGTTTGGGAAAATATATCCCCAAATTTAAACTTGGTAAAAGAAGTCATGGTTGACTCGAATTTTCTTCTTTATAGTTTCCTATATTATCTGGGATAAAATAGCTAAAGGCTTATAATATTTCCAAAATTATTACATTACATATATGCTAAAGAAATATTCATTTAACTTATTAAAAACAAAGCTGTTACTTTAGTAAATAATTTAAAACCTCCACCCTGAAAATATTAATTACTTCATTAATATAACTTGTAACTTTAAATAAATAGTGGGAGGTAGAGAGGGAATAGAACCAAGGTGACAGAAGACTTAATAATTATGACTACAGTCATTTATTTGAGCCTAAAATGTAATGTCAATTAGATCATGACAAAAAAACAAAACAAAACATAAAAACAGAAGGGTAATCATTTAGTACTTATAGCTGATAATAGTGTTCCTTACGTCACTTCATAAACGGAGAAAAGAGTAAATTTATAATAATCTAGCTGTGTTTAATATAAATGGAAAGCAAGTGAAATCAAGAAATGCAGATTACATCTTGTATGCTCCCTGAATCCACTGTTATACAAAGTAAGCATAGGAAAAGGCTTTTCATAAGTCAGTACTTTGTTCTAAAAGTGTATAAATAATAGTTGCTTATGTGTAATGAATATTACTGGGGTCAAACACTGAACACATATCTCTTAGTCTTTCCAATAACTCTGCAGCAGGTACTACTACTGTCAACCTACATCATGCACAGTAGAAAATGAACCACAGAGAAGTTAACTTAAGGCCAGTAAAGAATCAAGCAAGGCTTTGAAGCTGATCGAATTATCCAAATCCATGTGCTTTACACCAAGCTTCAGCCTAGATTAAGTACTTCAACTGGCCATCAGCCACACTAGTCTCACCTCTAAAAATAATCCCAAAACATGTAAACTTTTGGCAGTGGATTAGAGAAGCTGTATGCAGGAGTGAACAACAAAACAGCAACCCAATGAATCCTCAGCTCTCAAACATCACGCCCCATGCCAACAAAAGCTGGAGCGTCACGTATTAAAATAAACTACCTTTATCTAATCTAGATATCCTTATTTCAGATAACATCCTTATTATACAATATACTCACAAATGTTTCCAGTAATGAATTTGTAATTATTTGAACTATGTCTTGGGCACGGGTGTTAGCTAACGGAATGCTCTCTACTTTGTCTTCTTTATGTCTGGCTATCAGCAGGGCTGGAAGAGGTGCAGTATATTTATTTGACCTATGAAGAAATATAGTATTAAAATTTTCAAAATATAAAAAGTCATCAAAAACATGAACCATTAGGCCAAGAGGTCATACTGGGAGGCAGCAAATGGAAAACCCTACGACCAAGTAAAAAATGAACTCAATTTACAGGCAAATTTCTCTTCTGGGGCCTTGACATCCTAGATTAAAAAGAAAGCAACAGATAATAATCTAGCCAGATTCATTATTATTATTTTTTTAGCCAAGTTACTCATCAAGACAATGTCTAAATAAGATTAGAAACACACTGAATAGTTCTCAATCTTTGTAGACTGCTCACCATACTGATGAGCAAGGAGATGGGCATTTATTAGAAGCCTATTTGCAGAGACTACACTGGGTGCTTTTAGATAAGGTTTCAATATATAAGGCTCAGAATAGCCCTATAACCATTATCACCCCTATTTTACAGATGAGAAAACCAGGACTCAAAGAGAGTGATAAATGGCAGAGAAAAAATTCAAACTGAGGTATTCCAGATACAGAGTCTGTGCTCTTTCCACTAAAACAGAGCCCAAATCTATTCCTTCCTACCACTACTTTGGCTGACAAAACCTAAAAGGAAATCACTAAGTTAAATAGGGAAAAAAATACTTTTTGTGAAAATTACCAGTAAGGAAGTCACATTTATATCATGTAAAAACTTAATCCATTCTAGAACAAAGTATAGACATTATAATACTATAAGCATTAGTAGAGAGGCTGCCAGTCATCAGATTACCTCCAGGACCCTCTTAATCAACCCTGAAAACTACTGGTCTAGCTGTTTGCCCCACAGTTAAGTACACAGTGACAGGAGGAGAGAGAGTGGGTGACTGTCAATGTGTCAGGTAAACAGTTCTCATATTTCCTAAAGATCTGGAGTTCATTATTTACTTTCTAAAAAATATTAATTTCATGGATAGAATAGGAGCTTGATCATCAAAAGCATATGTCGCCAGTGTTCAGGCTGAAAGATTTAAGCTCAAAAATCACAATTAGGAATATTATAGTCAGAAGATAGAAAAGACAAACTAATGGGCTTAACTCCATTTGCACCTATCAATGAGCCATTAATGCAGAATATGTTGTGTATTAATCATAATCTCCAAATTTTCACTTTAGTTATTCATTCTGCAGTAGCAGGAACCCCACATTCTACAAATAAAGCAACTTAAGTGGCCAAAAAAAGCACTGATTACATATGGTAGCAGTAACTTACTATTAGGTAGAACTATGAGGTATAGTTGCATCTGAGAAAAATCTGGAAATACTGAAAAACTCTAATTTTTATATATACCTTAGTGGCACATCAAAACCCAGACATTCAAGAAGTGAAATCTCACTGGCCCCCAAAATATGGCAATCCTATAGAATCAAAATTACAGGTAACAGAACACAAAGAGGAAAATGTCAATAGGAAGATTAAGTAGTATGCTCCTGTAAAATTGTATACCTGGAACCTATGTAACTTTGTTGACCAATGTCACCTCAATAAATTTAACAATAATAAAAAAATCAAAACTTAAAAAAAAGGAGTATCTAAAAATTTTAAATGGCCAGGTGATACTTCCCAGACCTTCCTAGAAGGAAATTTAAAATTCAGTTATGTTACTACTCTATCCTCTTATCAACTATGTAAAGATAAGCAATATATTATTTTGCAAACTTCCTCCTCCCTAAAATTAGAAGACCAATAAACTTACAATATCAAAACATCTTCTTCAGAATAAATTCCAGTGATAACACGTCCTTTTAGGTACTTCCCTGCTTCAGTGAAATCTTCTTTTGCTATCAACAATACACAGACAAGACAAAAATATGAAACCTTTAAAATTATATGTGCTGCTCAATTAATAAACAGATTTATTAGTGATAGTGCTTTGTTATTAATTATAAAGATAAATATTTAAGTGCAGACCTTATATAACTTACTGGTTGTATTATAAATGTGTGCTCTTCTGTGACATTTGATTATTATAGAAACATAAATTTACTTATTTATTATAGAAACATGATTTCTAAGCAACTATGATTTCTAAACAAATGTATTTTAAATGTAATTTAAAAGACTTATAGCACCTAACCATACAGTTACTGAATAAATATTTGTTGCTTTTTTAATTTACTCCTAATGCAAGGTAAATGGAGACAACTGTCCTATATGTAGCCTGGAAAGAGCAGGTATGTGAAATGATATACATGTTATAATCACAAAATCTAAAGTACCATAGGCACAGACAAAAATAGAAGACTCGAAATTCCAGTCCTCTAACAGTGTCTGTGATATGTTTCTGCAATTACAAGGAATCTGTGTCTTTTTTTTTACTTCCTGTATTTTCTGTAATGTGTTTTAGTTACTTTTAAATTTTGATTAACTTGTATAACAGTCTTTTCTCATTTGTTAATATATATATATAGATATATAGATATAGATATAATTTGAAATTAAAACTACTATTTCTATAAATTTCTGAATACATTTTCATAAATAATAGCATACTTTGGATCATGTTAATGACTATCTTATAACCAAGTAGCAAGTCTAACTTAAATAGTTGTAGATTAATGAGACAAGAGCAGGGATGAACTTACATAAATGATGTATTCTTGCCAAGTGCAGGCAAAATGACAGCTCACTTTGGTGCATCAAAATGATAGCACTTTTGGTGCATTACTTTATTTTGAGTAATAAAGCACCTAGCAATCTGAACATGCTGAACCAAAAGATCTGTACCTTAGCATACAGCACTGTATTCAGGATGTGAGCATATAGCATTATCTATATTCAGAATGTGAGTAACAAGACTGTTAACATTAGGTAACCACAAGATTATTTTCTTTAAAAAGGATGCATTTCCCAAAAGACTGAGAAACATTGTCTGTAGGAAAGCAAACTTACTAGAGTGGCACAGTCAGCCAGTAGACAGCATTAAGAGCTCAGTTATAATCATAAATTTAATGAGAAACTAGTAATCCATGAAAATATTTTCTTTAGCCTGGACTATAACAAAGTAGAAAAGATTCATAAGAAAACTAAGCAACAAGAAAGGACTGAGTGCTATACTTTCATTTCTAAGAGAAAAGAGAGCTAAATCTGATCAATAATTGATGATCATTATCTAAAGCAATAATATAATAGAATCTGTTTCAGCTTTTCTTTTTTTTGAAAAGTAACACTAAAAAATTACACTACTATTTCCATATTAATTTCCATATACAGAAGCCTCTCTACTCATGAATATGTTTCTTGAAAGGCTCTTCATGTTATATAACTCAACACCATTAAAAAAACAACCCAAATAAAAAATGGGCAGAGGACCTAAATAGACATTTCTCCAAGTGGGCATACAGATGGCCAACAGACACATGAAAAGATGCTCAACATAACTAATCACCAGAGAAATGCAAATCAAACCACAATGAGATACAACCTCAATTCTGGCAGAATGACTATCATCAATAAATCAACCAACAAGTGCTGGCAGGAATGTGGAGAAAAGGGAACCCTTTTTCAGTTTTATATTCCACATATGAGTAAACTCATATGGTTCTTAGCTTTTTCTGTCTGGCCACAAACAAAGAAACAAAACCTCATGGACATAGTCAATAACTTAGTGGTTACCAGAGGGTAAGGGCGGGGTGGTGGTGGGGAGGAGAGGAGGAAGAGGGAACTAAATATGTGGGAATGGAAGGGGAAGCCAGGATGGCTCAGCTCATTAAGTGCTCACTTTGCAGCCCTGGGGACTGAGGATCGAATCCTGGCCCTGGCCCCAGCCCATGCGGACCCATATGCTGAACTGAGGTATGCTTCCCATGCGGGAGGCCCCCAGTCTGTTCTCACCCCCCAGGTTCGGCCCCTGGCTTGAGGGGATATGCCTCCCATGCAGGAGTCTCCCCAGCCTACCTCCTGCCCTGTGCAGAACCCCCACCTGTGTGGAATAAAACCATGTTGAAAACTGATGACATACAACTATGGAGACTGCTCTAGGCCCTCCCCCTTCTCTCTGCCTCTCTCTGTCTCTCGTTCACTCTCTGTCTCTGTCAAAAACAATAAAATACATCTTTAAAAAATAAATCAGGGGAAGCCGGGATGGCTCAGTGGGTAAAGCGCTCACTTTGCAGCCCCGGGGACCGAGGATGGAATCCTGACCCCGGCCTGTGCAGACCCATACTAAGGTGACCAGATTTTAACATTGGTAAAGTGGGACACCATTGACAGGGAGGGAGGGGGTTCTTGATTAAAAATTTGGTCTATCTCCCACCGTTCCTTAACTTGTTGTGCATTCTTTCCAAAAATCAGGACTTTTTAAAAACGCCACGGAACACGGGACAAATTGTTAAAAATCGGGACTGTCCTGACAAAAGCGGGACGTCTGGTCACCTTACCATATGCTGAACTGGGAAGTGCCCCCAGTTCGGTTCTCACTGGGGTGAGACCACGGCCCAGTTCCTGGCCTGTGCAGCCCTGCACCCACCTGTGGAATGAAACTATGTGGAAAAACCAATGATGTGCAATTATGGAGACTGTTCTGGGCCCTCCCCCTTCTCTCTGTCTCTCTCTCTGTCTATGTCTCTCTCTCTCTCTCTCTGTCAAAAACAATAAAAATAAATCTTAATAAATAAATAAATAAATAAATAAATAAACGGGGATGGAAAGAAAGCTGACTCTGGGTGATGAACACATACTATAACACACAAAGTACTATGGAGTTTTACATCTAGAACCCATGTAATTTTTACTAACAAATGTCGCCCCCAATAAATTTAACAATGAAAAACAAACAAATAAATGGAACCTTTGTGAACTGTTAGTAGGACTGCAAACTGGTGCAGCTACTATGTATACCAGTATAGATGTTCCTCAAAAAATTAAAAACGAGGGATGCCAGGATAGCTCAACAGGTTGAGTACTTGCTTTGCAACTGTGAGCTCTGGGAACGCAATACTGGCCCTAGCCTGTGCAAACACATATGATGAACTGTGGTGCAAATGGCAACTACTGGGATGGCACAGTGGCAAAGGTTCTTGCCTCTCATGTGGGAGGCCCCCAGTTCAGCTCCCGCCCTGCACAGCCCCATATCCAATGGTGTGGAACGAAATTATATAACAACTAATGTACAACTGTGGAAACTGCTCTGGGCTCTCCCCACTTTTCTCTTTCTCTCTCTCTCACCTTCTCTCAAACAATCTTTAAAAAAAAGAAAAGGAAGAAAAGAAATGCCTGGGAACAATCAAGCCAGTGAAATAATAAAAAATCATCACATTCAGATTACATCATTCTGGCATATCAAGACTACTGCTATATAATTTAACATTATACTTTTGATTATTTTGAGATATAATTACATGTAAATTTTATTTGTATAGAAATATAATCAAGTACATGGTTCCTTATATTGACCTCATATAAAAAACAATATGAAAAATTGCTCCTCAGCATTTACACTCAGGAAAGTTTTTTTCTAAGGGAGAGTCAGCATCCAAACTTGATAAGATGGCAAAAATTTCATTTTTATGTTTCTGGTTGCTACTAGATTGCTTAGAGTTGAGTTTTATGATCAGTACAATGTTTTCTAGATGCTCTACATAATTATCCCCTACTCTTTTATTGTTTAACTCTTATCCTCGTTTTATGATTTTATTGTATTTGTGCTTTTTACTATCACTGGACTAATTCTTTTTGGAAGGAGGCCCAGTGCAAGTACAAGTAACAAATGATAACTTGAGGACACCAACAACCTGAGGTTGCTATAAGTCAACAGTGGGAGCAAAAAACAATTAGAAAGGGAAAGACAAGGGAATAAAACACAAACTTATTAACTGCACAATTTTCACAAATTAAAAAGCTATGCTCTTTAAGATTTTGCTTCTAAGATGGTAAGGTACAAAGCACACATTAACATTCTTACTATTTATTTGTAGTAAGTTTTTAGCTTTTATTTTAAAAAGATTTTAAAGGCAAAGTAAAGGATCATAATTACTGGCCAAAAATGTATAGAAAGCTAAATTTAATAAGTAGTTAATAGTATCCACTATATACAAATATAATGCTATACACTGAAATCCTTATCCTATACAAATATCCTTAAAATTTTTCATTCAAAGTTTGAAATTCAGCTTAAATAAAAGAAAAAATAAGGGGAGAGGTTTGCTAAATAATTGGTAAGAGCATATGATGAAAACATTAAGGCTAAAGATTATTATTACCCAGTCAATAGGTCATCCATATGCAAAGGCCGACAAGCACATAAAAAGATGCTCAATATCACTAACCATAATACAATTAGGTAAATGCATATTAAAACCACAATGATTCATCACCTTATACCTATTAGGATGGCTGCTATCAAAATTTCAAAAAATAGCAAGTGTTGGAAAGAATGTGGTGAAATTAGGAACCCTTGAATACTCATGATAGAAATGTAAATTGGTACAGCTGCTATGGAAAAAAGTATAATGGCTCCTTTAAAAATTAAAAATAGAATTACCCTATGACCCAGCAATTCTACTTCTATGTATATATCCAAAAGAAGTTAAAGCAAGAGCCTGAATAAATATTTGTATACCAATGTTCACAGCAGCATTATTCATAATTGCCAAAAAATAGAACTAAGCCACGTGTACATAAGCAGGTGAATGGACAATTAACATGTGTTGTATATACACAATGAAATATTATTCAACCTTTAAAAGGAAGAAAATGCTAACACATGATATAACATAGCTAAACCTTGAGGACAATATGCTAAGTGAAATAAGCCAGTCAGAAAAAGATAAATACTGTATGACTCCATTTACATGAGGTACCCTGAGTAGTAAAATTTATGGAGATAAAGTAGAATGGTGGTAGGCAGGGGCTAGAGAAAATGCAATTATTTAAAACGCATAGTTTCAGCTTTGCAAGATGAAAAAGGTTCTGGAGATTAGTTGCACAACGATGTAAATACACTAATAGTTATGATGGCCAACTTTGTTATGTGTATTTTATCACAATTTTTTTGTTTGTTTGTTTTTTTAGGAATCCAGATCTTTTTTTTTTTAAACTGAACTGGGGGCCTCACCACATTCGGGAAGCACACCCCAGTTCAGCATGTGGGTCTGCCTGGGCCAGAGCCGGGATTCGATCCTCGGTCCTTGGGGCTTCAAAGCGAGCGCTTAACCTGCTGAGCCATCCCAGCTTTCCCTCATCACAATTTTTAAGTAAGAAAACATATTCAAAGCAAAAAGATAACAAAATAGAATAGAAAAATATAAATAAAGCAAGAAGAAAATACAGATGAATATTAACTTACAATAACAGGAATTTTCTATAGCTAAAAGCAATGGAAGAAAGCTCAAAACCTACATTTGAAAACAAATTTTAAATTGCTACATATAAAATGATTGTTAAAGCTAAAATGCAAACAACAAACTGGGGGAATATAATAGAACAAAATTACAAAAGCTTAATATCCTTATTATATAAAAATTTCATAGTAATTCATTAGAGAAGTACTAAAACCCTATTTTAAAAAATGAATTAACAGGGGAAGCCAGGATGGCTCAGTGGGTTAAGTGCTCACTTTGCAGTGCCAGGGACCCAGGATCGAATCCCAGCCCGGGCCCGTGCGGACCCATGTGCTGAACTGGGGAGTGCCCCCAGTTCAGTTCTCTCTCTGTCTCTGTATCTCTCTCTCTCTCTCTCTCTTTCTCAAAAACAATAAAAAAAAAGAATGGGGGAAGCTGGGATGGTTCAGTGGGTTAAGCGCTCACTTTGCAGCCCCAGGGACCGAGGATTGAGTCCCGGCCCAGCCTGTGCGGACCCATATGCTGAACTGGGGATTGCCCCCAGTTCAGTTCTCTCTCTGTCTCTGTATCTCTCTCTCTCTCTGTCGAATAAATAAATAAATAAATAAGATACACCAAAAATTAAGAAAAAAAAAAAAGAATAACAAACAGTTTATACAAGACAAAGTTATTCCCCTGTTGGGAATCTGTATCCATCAAATAGTCTCAAATCCACAAAAACTCATAATAAAAATCGTCATTACATATTACAAAAAGAAAACAACAAATATTGTTGGTTAATAGTTAAATAAATTATAGTAGTCATTCAATCAAGTATTATACAGCCATATGTTTCTGAAAAATATTATTCACATAGAACAAAATGCACCCAAGTAATATTAAACAAAAGCAGCAAGAAATTAACCTAGATACATAGTGCTAGTCCAATTACATTAAAACACATATAAACATGCAATGCATAAGTATACTGAAAAAGAATGAATTACATCAAAATTTAATAACTCTAAATAATTAGATTACTTTTTCATATTTCTTTGTATTTGTAAAATCTCTGTAATTTTAGTTCTCTGTAATTTAAAAATTAGTAATTCTTTAAAAAAAACAGTAAATAACTTTTAAACTATGTATTATATGATTTAAAAGTGGAATTCTACTTACCTGTGGTCATGGTTGGACTAAATAGTCCCAGTACTGACACACTAGAATGAGAGATTAGGTCTTTATATAATTCTCCACTTAAATATTCTTCTGCTTCTTGGACAGATGTTATGTTTACTGGACAGGAAATCCTGTTGCTAGATGGATATATAACTATATTGGAAATTAATTTTTAAGGATACTTTTCAACTTATAAAAAAAAAGAAAACATGCTAAACTTATTAGCAAACACTATATGCCTCAGGATAAGCATCTGACAAAAATAAAGACAAATATCATTCTAATCAAACAAGAGTCACATTCATTCAACAACATGTCTATCTCCCCAAAAGTGATGGAATGTGAATAAGCTCTCCTCATCAATGCTTATCCTGTGATCTCAATTCATTTATCCTCCTTAACCTATTCAAACTATGTCAACAACATCTATAAGAAGTTTTATAGATCTAAAAGTTTAAAAATCTGGGGAAGCCGGGATGGCTCAGTGGGTTAAGCGCTCACTTTGCAGTGCCAGGGACCGAGGATTGAATCCCATCCCTGGCCTGTGCGGACCCATATGCTGAACTAGGAGCTCCCCCAGCTCAGTTCTCTCTCTGTCTCTGTCTCTGTCTCTGTCTCTGTCTCTCTCTCTCTCTCTCTCTCTTTCCCTCTCTCTCTCTCTCTCTGTCAAAAACAATAAATAAATAAAAAAGTTTAAAAGTCTTAGGGTGAAGTTGAATACTTACAGCCAGATAAATTTTATTAGATCTTCTGTTCCTAACATGCCAGCATAAGATACTGGATTCTCACCTTCCTTGTACATCTTTACAATAGGAAATTCAGTTACATTTTGCCTAGTACATAAATTAGAGCAATCTGCACAGTTTACTCTGGTAAGAAGCATAGTGGATGTGCCTACAGAAAAGGAAAATGAACATTCTATAAATATGAATGTAGAAAAGTCAGTTGTTGAGTATTGTCAATATTTTTATATCCCATTCTTATTTAAACCTTCCAGCAATATGAAACAGCACCTCTAAACACTCTCTTCCCTTGATTTTTGCAACACCTTCCCACCTCTCTTGCTGCCCCTTTTTGGTCTGTTTTGCAGGCTCTTTTACCTGTAGAGATTGAGAGTTCCTCAAGGCTCAAGTCATGCTGCCTTCTCTACTGTGCTACACTCTCATTCTAGCCAATCACAAAAACCATTAACAATCTAATAAATTCTAAATTTATATCTTTGGCCCTTGCTCCTTTTGAAAGTTCCAGACCCATGTATTCTTACTGTCTTCTCTATTTCCCTTAGAATGAAAACATCCTCAAACTCAGTATGTCTAAAATACTGTATTTCCTTCCTGAACATACTGATAAACACTGCCATTCTTGTACAACTCAGAAAACAAAGTATCATCTTTCATGCTTCCCCATTCCTAAGCCCCCCATGTCTAATCATATCAATCAGCATATCCTTTCAATTTTACCACCAAAATTTTAAGTATCTCTTTTATCTGTCTACTTCTCTCTATTGCCACTACTCTGGTCATTATTTCTCCTGGATAACTACAATAGGCTTCTAATCTCCATGAATTCAATATGACTCTACACTGAAGCTAGAGCTATCTTTTCAAAATTCCAATCTGTTTTATTACCAGCACACCCCCACCAACCTTTGCAGGGTTCAGCCTTTCTCATCCCTTCAGATGTTTGCATGTATGACTTTAAAAAAGCCTCTTAGACAACCTGATCTACATCAGGTTCCTCTATTCTTATTGAACCGTGCTCCTTTCTTTATGTCATTATGTAATTAGATATTCATTTATGTGCTTATCTGATTACCGTCTGTTTCTACCTAGAGAGCTCCTCGAGAGTAAGGACTGTGTCTGTTTTACTCATCATTGATTTTCCCAGATCTAGAGCAGTCCTTGTACATGAAATACCTTAAATGCATGTGTAAATAAATGACACACATGAACTAACTCATTCAGGGCTAGGGGTATCCATTTTGTCTAAATATTATAATTTCTTTTTAGCCTAAGAAAACACATAGTGAAATCCCTAAGAGAAATTCCTATTTGTTCTATAACAATATATGTAGTTCTCTAAAATATGTAAATCATTAGGTTGAAAGAGATCAAAAAACAAATAAAAGAAGCACTACAAAATTCAGCAGTGAAAGAAAGAAATTCTAATAAAAGGAAACTTTACTATATTAGTTCAAAGAAGGAATCTTTGTATATCAATTTAGGATATATCCTAATTGAGGATATAATCTAGCCATATGATAAAAATTGTGAAATGCAGCATTCCAATATTTTTATCACCAAGTTTTTAATACCAAAAACTCATTTTTATATTATAAATGATTCATAGATGCAATAACTTATCAGTAGATTTACTGTTAGAAATCTGATAATACAGGCAGGGTATCTATCTTATTTGCCACTATATTCCCACTGCACATCACAATGTTAGTTGTATAGTATGTACCCAATAAAAATTTGTGGACTGTACTGATATTTCTTTGTAAACAAATTAAAATTTTTTACACTAAAGTACAATAATACTCAAATATTGTGTGAGCATATAAACAAATCTTTGTTCTTTCTAAAATTTGATCTAAGTGACTTCTCTACAAGTTCTCTTATCTTCTGTTTTAATCATTTAGTCATCAATTAAATATATAGTGATACTTGTTCATACAGAGTATATTATATACTGCCACCCAAGTATGGAATATAGTGCTGCTACAAATGTAGTTTCTTCCCTTTAATAAGCATCCTCTGCTAAACATGTTGTTATTCCTTTGTCCTGAAATTCCAATTTGAGAACTTGGATGTTATCTTTAAAATTGAAAAAAGAATATTGATACGTGTCATTAAACATTGTAAGTCTACCTATATTAAGTTACCAATTTAAAATTTTTATTTTCTTTCCTATAAAATGTTTTTAATATTTATCAGATTGGAATAGTCTAATATTCTAAAATGCTTGTATTATATTCCATATACTTTATCAAAGCAATAATTTCAAATGAGGTTCCTAATCTGAAGGAAGAAAACAGATTCTATTAGCTACATATATTATGTAAGTATGAAAATTTGACATTTACTGCCACCTTGTGACCGAGTATAAAATATTCTTCATTATTTTGGAGTAAGAGATGAAAAGTGACTTTTTCCAGAGAAGTCAATTTGAAAAGTTAGAGGACTAAATGCCCAAAGTATTACAATAGTTTCTGAATTTATGGAGTTATAGTTTGGGACTTGACACAGATGCAAAATACTACAGTTACCTAAACTATGTATTTCTACATTAAGCCCCCTGAACTCCAAAAGTCCATTTATCTGATATCTAATTACTAAAAACATTATTACTCATAAATAATGTATTAAATGAAAAAGAAAATCAAGTCCTAGGTTAGAAATCTGCTTTTTTATTACACAAAAACATACAACTCAGAGTCCTTGCATTGAGAGACCAAGTAGTCTATTTGGTCATTAACAGAGAAGAAAGTAAGGAAATCCTTTTCCATTTTCATTTGGTAACTAACCAAATGGACTAAGGGGAGAATTCTACTATTCCGGGACATATCCAGTTACTATTTCTTTGTGGTTTATATCTCACCCCCCCCCCTCCTTTTCTTTCTTCTAATAATTTTCAATAAGGCTGGAGAACCTAAAAGAAGAAATTTAAATCTATCCATAGGGGAAAGCCAGGATGGCTCAGTGGGTTAAGCGCTCACTTTGTAGCGCCAGGGACTGAGGATCGAATCCCGGCCCCGGTCCGTGCGGACCCATATGCTGAACTGGGGAGTTCTCCCAGTTCAGTTCTCTCTCTGTCTCTGTATCTCTCTCTCTCTCTCTCTCTCCCATATGCTGAACTGGGGAGTTCTCCCAGTTCAGTTCTCTCTCTGTCTCTGTATCTCTCTCTCTCTCTCTGTCAAAAAAAATTAAAAAAAAAAATTAAAATCTATCCATAGATTGCAACTACAGAGGACAACCTGAAAGATAACAATAGGATCTGTTTAAAAAAAAAAAAGAGAGAAAGAGATTAGGAGTCCCAGTACCTAAAGACTTAAAGACCTCTTCATTTTGGTAATTAAATAATAAAAAATTGAATCAAATGTAGTTGGGAAATGAATGTCAGGGAAACGGTTCAAAAAAGTACCCAGACACAGTTAAATGACCTCAATAAGAGTATTTCTGATCAAAATGAATACTTTACCAACAAAATTGAGAAGTTGGAGCAGAATCAAAAGGAACTCCTGGAAATGAAAGACATAATAGGAGAACTGAGGAAAGAACTAACCAGCATAGGAAACAGGGCTGACCAGTTGGAGGAAAAAATTAGTAACATCGAAGACAGAAACAAGGAGACTTCACAGATGGAAGAAGAAAGGTATCTGAGAGTCAAGAGAAATGAGAGCTTTATAAGAACTATCTGACTCCATTAGAAAGAGCAACATTAGAACAGGGACCAGAAGGAATAGAGTTGGAATTTTCTCAGAGCCTTTTAAAACAGATAGTAGATGAGAACTTTCTTAACCTATGGAAATATCTGGAACCCCAAATTCAAGAGATAAACAGGAGCCCTAACTACCTAGACCCTAGCAGATCTTCTCCAAGGCACATTGTTCTGAAGATGACAAACACCAAAGATAAAAAAAAGAATCTTCAAGGCTTCAGGGAAAAAAAAAAAAGTAACTTCCAAAGGAAAACCTATCAGGCTGTCATCAGACTTCTCAGCAGAAACTCTGCAAGGAAGGAGGGAGTGGAGCCAAATTTTCAAAATTTTAAAAGAGCGAAATTTTCAACCAAGAATTAACTATCCAGCAAAATTAACCTTTAGATATTAAGGAGGAATAAAGACATTTTCAGATATACAGAAGCTGAGGGAATTCTCCAGCACAAGACCAGCATTTCAAGAAATACTGAAGGAGGCTATCCGACCTGAATCAAGAAATCAAAATAGGGAAAACCGGGATAGCTCAGTGGTTTAATTGCTCCCTTTGCAGCCCTGGGGACCAAGGATTGAATCCCGGCCCCTACCTGTGTAGACACATATCCTGAACTGGGGAGTGTCTCCAGTTCAGTTCTCACTGGGGTGAGACCTTGGCACAGTTCCTGCCTTGTGCAGCCCCACCCACCTGTGGAATGAAACTATGTGGAAAAACCAATGATGTGCAACTTATGGAGACTGTTCTGGGCCCTCCCCCTTCTCTCTGTCTCTGTATCTCTCTCTCTCTCTCTCTCTCTCTCTGAAAAACAATAAAAATAAATCTTTAAAAAAAAAATCAGGGGAAGCCGGGATGGCTCAGTGGGTTAAGCACTCACTTTGCAGTGCTGGGGACCAAGGATCGAATCCTGGCCCCGACCCCTGCAGACCCATGTGCTAAACTGGGGAGTTCCTCCAGTTCAGTTCTCCCTCTGTCTCTGTCTCTCTCTGTCTCTCTCTCTGTCAAAAAAACAAAAACAAACAAAAAATTAAAAATTTTTTTAAAAAGTCAAAATAAATGGAGAAAAGTTAGGATAACAAAAAAATAAAAAAGGAAGAAATGGATACAGAAAATCCTCATATATCAATCATCACTCTAAATGTAAATGGACTGAATTCACCAATAAAGAGGCACAGAGTAACAGACTGGATTAAAAAAACAAAATCCAACCAAATTATGTCTACAAGAGACACACCTCAGCCACAAGGACAAACACAGGCTCAAAGTGAAAGGGTGGAAAACAATACTCCAAGCAAATGGCATTCAGAGAAAAGCAGAGGTGGCCATACTGATTTCTGATGAATAAACATCAGGATAAAAAAGTAATGAGATAAACATGGACATTTCATAATGATAATAGGGAAAACGCATCAAGAAAACATGACACTTATTAACATATATGCCCCTAATCAGGAAGCGCCAAAATCGCTCATGTTTTTATTACTATAGAACATGTTGTATTTAGGGTTAACTTTTTGGAAACAATTTCTTGAGTTCACCAAAGTTCCCAATATATAAATAAGTTGTACACACGAGTACACATTTTCCCCTAAATAAAACAAAATTCATGAAACTCTTACTATATTAGCTTATCCATTTATTCAACAAATAAAAACCAGATATTCTGCACTGTACAGCAATACACCAAGTCAGTGAGCTAGGTATAAGGCACACAACCCGCCCATAGAAACTTACTAAATAATGAAAGAGCCTCTAAACTAGTGACCCCCAAAACTAAATGGTGGATACATTCCTAGAGTAGCCAAGAATAAGCCTATTTAAATTATAATATAATAACTTCTATTTACAAGTAAAATAGGAGGAAATCATACAGATACAAAGCATGATACAGTCTGTCTTATTTATATGATCACAAAACATTATCCTAATCCGTCATCTCTCTCCTACTAACAGCCCTAGGTCTTTGCTGGAATGTTGGCATAGAAATTTTTAGTTAACCTGGATTCTCATTTGCCTATCACTGGATTGTTTCATAGTATAGTTAAAAAAAAAAAAAAAAAAAGACCCTGTGAAGAAATATCCTAGTCCATGAAAAGCTAACTATAGCTTTTAAGAACACTGAGCTCCTGGCTCTTTGATTAGACTGTAAGACTGGGTCTTGTCTGTCAAATGTTTATTTATTAGTATTTTATTTACTAATATTTAATAGTAAATAGCAAAGAGTAGGCACTCAATAAATATTTGCTGAATAAATCAATTCAGCCAAAGGGTATGAATTAACTGTGTGGCTGCAAGTATTCAATACATGGGCTCTCTACGTTCTATTAAAGACAGCTTCATGAAGATAATCAAAATGAATGCTTCTGAACATTTTTGAAATTCATGGTTCATTAACTTATCCTTGGAGACAAAAACATAATAACCTGAAATTTTATGTGGCTATCATTATCTTTAGCATGACCCAGTTTTACAAGTAGCTACAGCTCAGAACCAGAAAAATAAGCATGCACACCACAGTACTATACCTTTCAATTTAACTGCCAAATCAATATACGATTGCAGAAATGCCATGGATACTGCTTGCCCTATATTAAAATTTAAAATTCAACAGATATTACAACATGCATTTCTCCAAAGCATCCATACTTATACATAACATATAGATTTATGGATTTTCCCAAATTGTCATTTCTTAATAACTAATATTCTAGGATACAGTACTCATTATTACTTCAAGCATTTAAGAGGGTTTCAAAGGCAATTAATTTTCTGCATTCATACTGCAAGGAATATAGTTAAAGGGCTATTATTTGAAGATAAAAGTAATGTATTTCCAGTAAATCTGTAAGAACTGCTAATATATTAAAATCACTAGCTTGAGTCACAATAACTTTTCTAAACTAATAAAGCTGAACATCCAGTTTAACCATTAACGTTCAATCTTTAAGTTAGACACATATAATCAGTTTTGCAAGCCAAGAATTAGCCAGAAGTAGGGGAAACTGGGATGGCTCAGTGGGTTAAGTACTCTCTTTCCAGCACCAGAGTCCGAGGATCAAATCCCGGCCCCGACTCAGGTGGACCCATATGCTGAGCTGGGGTGTGCCCCCAGTTCAGTTCTTGCTGGGGCCCAAGTGGGAGGCTCCCAGCCCAGTTCCTGCCCTGCGCAGCCCCACACCCACCTGTGGAGTCAAACTATATGGAAAACTAATGCTGTCAACTATGGAGACTGCTCTGGGCCCTCCCCCTTCTCTCTGTCTCTCTCTCTCTGTCTCTCTGTCAAAAGACAATAAAAATAAATCTTTAAAAAAAAAGAATTAGCTAGAAGTAAATGTTTTATTATGGGCAAAAATATCTGGGACCTTAGAAACCTATGTCACTTCACAACGTGCAATATACAAAATATAAACATAAAATTCACCTACTTTAAATGTCCTAATAAGTAATACAGTCTCCTTTGAAAGGCTCATACTCACAACCCAAATAGAAAAGCACTATGCTGTCAGAAGCCATTACTGTCGCATTAAATGTCTCTTCTGTTAGTTCCACTGTGAGCTCCAAAGGCAACTGTCTCTTCCTATCTCTGTAAACAGTTTCTGCCACTTCATCATCTTGAATTCCTAAAATGTTTGAAGAGAAATTAATGTCTATATAAGTGTATAATTAAATATACTTAGGCTCTTTTCCCAGGTGAGCATATGAAAATTTGGTACATTATGAAAACTTTTGAATTCACACTATTTTATTAGTTAAAATGCATGATATTTAGAAAACTTTCTAGTTGCCTGGCATCTTACTCTAAATAACTGAGATGCTCCCTGACTCAGAAATGATGCAGTTTTAGTCAAGTCCAGAAGCATTTATCCAAACTTGGCTAGAAATCATTTGAATATTTCTATTTTTTCTAATAAAATATTAATTTGTAATCCAAAAAGGTTCTACCACACATATCTGACAGTGTTTATACAATTGCCACTATATGACAACCACTGTGACAGACACTAAGGACAATAGTAAACAAAACAGACATAGTCTCTAACCACATGGAGCTCCTACCTACAGAAAGGTCAGACAACAACCTGATCACTGAATAAATATAGTATAAATTGTGATAAGTTTAAGAAAGGAAAAGGATACAATGAGAGATTATACAGGGTGAGTTAGACTGGGAGATCCAAAGTCTTCCAGGTGGAGAATCAAGAAAATAATGTTTTAGGCAAAAATAACATATGAAAAGGGTCTGAGACATAAAAGAGTTTAGCATACACTAGGTACAGAAGGAAGGCAAATTTGACTATAACAATATGGGTAGAAGGAATAAATGGCATGAGAAAACTCCAAGCTTGCAGTGGCTAGATCATAAGAGACCATATGAGCCAAGAATTTTGGATTTTATTCTAAGTGCATCAAGTTATGATAGATTCTGAATATGTAAAATCCTATCATTAATTTAGATAGAATGGCCAACCAATGAACTTATCCATCCATCCATCTTCTCATGTGTGTGGTAAAAACAAACAAACAAACGAAAAACAAACCAAACATTTTAAATTGTAAATATTTTGTTGGAAGTTAGCACAATTTTCTGGTAACAACAAAGGGGCATCTAACTTGATTAGAGACAAACTTCCTAAAAGAGTTGACACTAGCTGAATATTAAAAGAAAATAAAACTTAGTTAGGAAATAAAGGAAAGCAGTGGAGGTGAACAGAAAAAAGGGAACAGCATGTGCAAAGGCACAGTGGCATAAAAGAGCATGACAACTGCGAATGCAAACACTGACTGTATAGCTGATGGTCATAGACTACTGCTAATATTTTTAGATGTAATAATAGCAATAATTAAATAATTATGGTAATTTTAAAAGGAGAATCCTTGTATATCTGAAATACAAAGGAAATATTAATAGATGAAATTATGTTTGGTACTTGCTATAAAATAATAAGGGGTGGCAGTGATTGGAACAGGATAGCCACAGGTTGATGGTAGTTGGGAGAGGCCAGGTAATGGATACTAGGAGATTGTTCTATTATCCTGTCTACTTTATGGTAAGTTCATAATTCTCTGTAATGCATAGTAATTAAAAAGAAAGAAAGAGAGGAAAGGAGGAAGATAATACATTTGGAGAACTAAATTATTATTTTCCTTTTGATTTCTAATACCACAAAATAAAATACTGAATCTGAATTTCAGTACATCTCAGCAATTTTTAAGCCTGTGATGCTAGTCAATTCGCATAACTCTCTCGGCCTCAGTGTTCAAATCTATGAAAACATAAAAATTGCACTATATTAAGTTTAAGGTACTTTTTAGTATTGCATTCTACAACACTAAAAAGTTATGCCCTCAATACCCAAATTAATAAAGGTGATTTTCTTATTTATTGTACTTTTTCCATGTTCCTGCTGGTCCTTATTTTCCAATCCAGTCTTTCTTTTCTTATCTTGTTCCAACACCTCCTTTCTGACTTTTCTATTCTCTTTCTTAATAAGCTACTCTTACTTGTAAATTTACTCAATCCTCAGGTATACCCTTGACTTAGCCATCAATTAATACATACATGTTTAATTATTTTTTCATATTGTACTTTTGTAGAAATCAGTGCATTTTATTCTGATTCATCCTGTGCCCATTTCCTTTGAAGGACATTTTTCTTTGTGTTCTACTCTTACGGTAAAAAACTCTTTCCTAACCCTTTTCTATTTTTCCTACATAAATGGGAATAAAACAGGAGAATTATGTACATGGGCACAACACCAGACAATATTATATGGCCCAATGTGCATTACAGACAGAAAGTTAAGACCAAAAAAAACAAAACAAAACAAAATTTCACAACAAAACGAAAACAAAAGGCAGACCTATAAAAGAAACACTAGAACTAGACTGGAGAAAAAAGACAGTCAGGAGAGAGAGCAAGCAGCACCAGAGGGCAAACTAAAGACAGAGAATTGGTAAGTAACATGAAAATGAGGAAATCTTGAAAAAGGCAACTCACAGAGGACCAAAATCTTATAAAACTGACACTGGACAGTTCCCCTGACATGGAAGGTTGGAGTATATAAGCCATGATAGGAATAAAGCAAAGAGCAAGAGACCAGAACACAGATCTATGTAATGATGATACTATGAAGAACTTGGCTTAAACAACAAGCAATTCTAACCTCTGCATATCAGAAAAGAACTAGAACTTACTGTAAACAATGAAACTGGTCACTGGTAACAGTTAAAGCTCAGAACCCTTACTAAATTTATAATATATATTTTGATCATAATGATGGACCTCATAAAATATGCAAATTAGTTCCTCCTTGAGGTTTATAACAGTACTATATAAAATATTCAAATATTTACTAAATGTGATACACGAATGAACAAGAGATAATCCCTTAGAGCAGAGGTCCCCACCCCCCGCAGGCCATGAACCACTATGTGTCCATGGCCTAAAGAACTGGGCAGCACAGCAGGAGGTTAGTGGCAGGTGAGCAAGTGTAGCTTCATCTGCATTTACAGCCTCTCCCCATCGCTCACGTTATGCCTGAGCTCCACCTCCTGCCAGATAAGCTGATGCATTAGATTCTCATAGGAGCTCGAACCCTGTTGTGAACTGCGTTTGCAAGGGATCTAGGTTGCCCGCTTCTATGAGAATCTAATGCCTGATGATCTAAGGTGGAACTGAGGTGGTGATGCTAGCACTGATTCTGCATTATGGTGAGTTGTATAATTATTTCATTATATATTATAATGTAATAATAATAGAAATAAAGTACACAATAAATGTAATGCACTTGAATCATCCCCAAACCATCCCTACTCCCTAACCCCCATCCATGGAAACATTATCTTCCTTGAAACCAGTCCCCAGTGCCAAAAAGGTTGGGGACCACTGCCTTGGAGATATTATATAAACCAGTGGAGAAAAGTAAATGAACAACTACACAATAGGATTGATGTTATGAAAGAAGTATCAGAAATGATAACAATCGGAAATAAGATTTTAAGTCAGAATGCCTAATTTCTAATCCAGGATCTACCTACGACATGCCATTTGTGTCACTTTGGACAGATCATTTAACTCTGCTAAACAAAGAATCTTCATCTACAAAATGAAGATGATATCAGCTAACTCAAAGAGAATAACAATCAAAGTAAATAACGTGTAAGGGACTAGCCTTGAACACTACAGAATACTTCAAAATTAAGTATAAGAGCAATAAAAAGAAAAATAACATGTTAAAATGAAGTATCAAAATGTTATTGAAATTTACTCCCTATATTGTTAGTCAGATTTATTTACAACTACAAATACAACAATAGATCATAAGAGACCATATGAGCCTAAAAGGATAATAAGAATAAACTGTTTTGGCTCCTGTGTCATTTTTAAACATGGAGTAGCTCAATAGGGATGAAAAAAAAACTGATTTGGAAGATAAAGGTATAAATGTGGAGCGCTAGAAGCCTGATATGAACAATCAAGGTATCACACTAAACAAAATATAGCATTCTTCCATATTTTCACTTAATCAACTTGACAAAAATATGATTTAAAATAAACTTCTTCAGGTTTCTTCATAATCTTCAGTGTGAATGCATTCTATGAAAACGTCAACTCATTGAAATTTCACTGACCTTATGGATGTTGGGCAGGAATAGGGGGAGAGGTGAGCATCACAAAACATATTACCTATATCTGGACCTTCTATGTCATCGTTTTCATCTTCTCGTACTTCCTCAATGTACATATTATTTTCCACATGGGATATTACTAAATCAATATCATTTAACATCAAAAATTCCACTTGCATTCCCTAGAAATACATTAATTAAAAAATATATAACAAGGCATTTTAATATAAAAGTGTTTTGTTTGACACTAAAATGAAACTAAACCTTTAAACTTTAATTTTAAAATTAAACAACAACAAAAAGAAATTAACTTCCCAGTCACTGTGACACTATGAAAAGTATCCAAAACACACTTCATATAAAGAAAGTGTACACTACTGAAAAAGGTGGCAAAAGAGGAGGAAATGAAAGTCTTATTTCTTATCACAATTACATAATACTGAAGTCTGAAACAGTTCGTGTATAACAGTCCTAACTCAATAAAAAATGGAAATATATATAATTTGATAGCAAATAATGCCAATCAAAATTATTTTGAATATCCCACAGAAATATTCAAAATAAAACTTCATTTAAAAAGTTCAACTGGCCATTTAGCTATAAACATAAAAATACTATCTGTATTCAGGTATTTTAAGAACACCAATTCTATTCCACGAGATTATTCCATTAATCAAAGTAAATAATGTGTGAGAGAGTAGACTTGAAAATATAGAATAGTTCAAAAATTAAGCAATAAGAGCAATAAAAAGAAAAATAACATGTTAAAAAGTATTAAAATGTTGTTGAAATTTACTCCTTATATTATTCATCACATTTATTTACAACTACAAATACAACATTAAGATTTCCTTGACTAATGCTCAGCTACCATTTTTTAAAAACATGATGTTTTAGACCACTAGATTATGTTAGCAAATTATCCCTGACTATAACTATACATTAGAATAAAGTTATAAAAGAGCTTTCAGTGTGTCTGTTCTTTGATATCACATATCTTCATCTTTTTAATATTATATTCAAAGCAAGTATTTTCTTTACTCCTGCAAAAAGATAATGGAGCTAAAAGGAAGAGAAATCAATCAAACTGAATTTATTCCAAATATCCACAGAAATTGTTGTGGTAAACATTTTTAAGTATAACACACAGAAAAAAACATAAAGAAACCATAAGTATACAGTTTGATAAATTTTTACAAAGTGTATACACTTATGTAACCACCACATAGTGTTAGTGTATTTTATGTGTGGCCCAAGACAATTCTTCTTCCATTGTGACCCAGGAAAGCCAAAGGTTGGACACTACTGCTGTAGGGTATTCAGTATCTGAATATACTAGCATTTATTTATTTATCCATTTTATTGCTCATGGACATATGGTATTTTCAGCCTGGGACTATTATACATAATATTGCTATGAGCATGTGGTCTTTCGGACCACATGTATACACATGTCTATTGAGTAATACCTAGGAGTAAAACTGCTGGTTCATATGATATACATAGCTTTAACTTTAGTAAACACGGCCAAATACTTTTCCAATTTTCATTGTACCAATTTTCACTCTGACTAGCAGTATATGAAAGCTCTTGTAACTCCACATCCCTGTTAACACTTATTACTGTTACTTTTTTAAAATTTAGCCATTCCGGTAGGTGAGTATTGGTATCTCTTGTGATTTTAACTGCATTTCCACCTCCAATTGATTTGCTAATTGGAAAGAGGGAAATGCATCTTATGATAAAGAGAATTAGCTCTCTCCACCTTAACTCAGTGATCAAATGTTGGCAACAATAAGTGATAAAAACAGACATCATGCACATGAGGGTAAGAATTTAAGGTGACCAGATTTTAACATTGGTAAAGCGGGACACCATTGACCGGGGTGGGGGTGTGGGGGGCGGTGGGGGGGGGGGCGTTCTTGATTAAAAATTTGGTCTATCTCCCGCCGTTCCCTAGCTTTTCGTGCATTCTTTCCAAAAGTCGGGACTTTTTAAAAACTCCGCGGGATGCAGGACAAATTGTTAAAAATCAGGACTGTCCCACCAAAAGCGGAACGTCTGGTCACCTTAGGTAATATGGAACATAAAGAAGCCAGAACTGTGACTTATTCTTACCTAAAACGTTGATGGAGCTAAACAATATAAAATCTCACTTCCAGTTTTTAGAAAATATAAGAGAACAAAGGAACAAGGCAGACAACAGTGACAAAAAACAGAATATGGAAAGACCTGGACTTATTTATCTAAAGTCATTGTCATGGGGAAAAAGGGGAAGGAAGAGCTAAAATGTTAAGAAATTTAAGTGGGTGAAAAAGCAGAAGAGGTTAAGAAGTACAAATTGGTTGCTACAAAATAGTTATGAGGATGTAGAGTATAGCAATAACTACCGTATGTATGGTATAAGGTGGGTGCCAGATTTGTTGAGGTGCTAGTTGGGAGGGGATTGGGAGCAGGGTGAAAAGTGAAGGGATTAAGAAGTACAAATTGGTAATTACAAAACAATCATGGGGATGTAAAGTATAAGGAATATAGTCAATAATATGGTAATAACTATGTATAGTGCCAGGTGGTATTAGATTAGTCAGGGGGATCACTTCTTAAATTATATAAATGTCTAACCACTATGCTGTACATCTAAAATTAATATAAAATAATACTGAATGTAAAAAATAAATTAAACTAAAAAAATTTAGTACCCTGAAAAAAAAAAAGAAATTTAAGAAACACACCAAATGCAATTCAGAATCTTTGACAGGATTTCAGTTCCCAAAAACCATCTATAGATAATAATTTTAGAATGAGATAATCTGAATATGGACTGACTATGAAATTAGGCTATGTTATTAAGAAATTACTAATTTCATTAAATGTGAAAATGAGATTGTAATTATATATATGAGAATTATGGTAGTTTTTAGAAATTTGTGCTAAATATTTACAGGTAAAATATTGTATCTGTAACATTTTTTGAAATGTTTCAGAAAAAAAGGTAAGTGAACCAAATATGACAAAACGTTAATTGTTGAATCTAGGTAGTAGGTTTATGGCTGGTTAATTTTCTTTCTACTTCGCAGTATTTTTTTTTTTAATAATAAAACATTTAAGACAGAAATTAGAAGGGCTTTTAAAAACTTGCATACTAAGAAAGACCCTAGATATTAACATTATTCCTCATTATACCATCCTAGTATACAAAAGCTCACTCCTCTGCTCAGGGCCTCTGTACTATGTTCTCTGCCTAGAACTCTTTCCCCACATAGCCACATGCTCATTCCTTTGCTTTACTGCCACTTATCATTGAGGTCTTCTGTTACCGCTCTCTAAACTTTTTGTGTTTGTTTTCCATGGCCTTTAACAGCATCTGACATTCTAGCTATATGTGTTTTGTATCTATCTTCTGCAATTATTATATTAGCTCCATGAGAGCAAAAACTTGGTTTTGTTCACTGCTATATCCTCAGAGGTTAAGACTGTGCCTGGAAGAAAGCAGGTGCATAATAAACACTTATTGAATGAATAAATGAATATTAGTTAATATTTATGGAGCACCTATATGGTGGGCCTTGTACAATTTTAAGCACTTTACATGATTTCTTATAATATACTGACTAACAACTCTTTAAAGTAAATATTATTATCCTCACTTTACAACAACAAAAAAGGAGAAATAAAAAAGTCAAGTAATTTGTCCAGAGTTACAAAGTAGAATTTGAACTAGGCAGTATAATTTCTATAGCATAAACTCTTAACACTGTGTTGCTAATCACTGTCGTAGGAAAAAATATCTGAGGAACTAATGCAATATTAACAGAAATGTTTTATAACTATTACTATACTTTGTAAGGCTTGTGATGTGTTACTATGAGTATGCAATACTATCTATGCAACCAGTTCTAGTACTTGAAGGAACCCTCAAACCCTTTGTTTAGAGGGATATAGGAAAAGGAAAGGAAAAGGATGATTATATAATCCCAGGATCAACATTATTGTCCTGATAAGTAAGGAAAGATCTGCATTGAATTCAATAAAAAGACTCATATAAAAGCCTATTATATTCTTAACAGAAACCATCATTGCAGTGAGCTATCTAACATTTCACCTATTTTACCTTATACCGCACAAACGTAGTTATGGCTATTTTTAACAATTTAAGACATCAAACCTGGGAAACCAGCATTAACTTTAATTTTTCTATGAACCTATTTCCTAATAACAAAGATTATAATCTCTCATTTAAGGATCTTTATCTACTAGTAAAAAAATGGCGTCAGAAAGTATTCTGTGATTACCTGGCCTAAATGCAGAGCATACTAGAGTTTTCAAAGTATGTTCCTATTTGGTCTTACAAAATTTATTAGAAGTTAAAAGGGGAGGTTTTATGACTTCCACAAATGAAAAAACTGAGTTTGAAGAAGTGAGTTCATTTATCTGGTCCCAGAACTAGAAAGAAAAAAATCCAAGATTCCTGATGCTTAACCCAGTACTGTATTCCTGCCATAGATTTAGGCAAGAGAATTTAAGCTTAAACTGTTGGGCAGTTTATAAACATATCAATAGGGAATGCCAGGAAAGCTCATCAGGTTGAGCACTTGCCTTGCAACACCAAGGTACGGCAAATCCAGGAATCTGGCCTGGCCCATGCAACCCCATTACCTGAACTGTGGCCTACCTGGTAACCATCAAGATAAGCCCTCCCACCTTCACTCTCTCTCTCACCTTCTCTCAAAATCAATCAATCAATCAATTAATCAATCTTTAAAATAAACATATCAATCATTATTTTAGTATTTGTATATAATATTTAGAAGATGTTCAGAATTAAAGTGTTCTTACTAATTAAGAAAGATTTAAGGAAAAAGTGGAATTAACATAAATTTACAAAGGAAATATAAATGGCCAATAAACCTTCAAAGGTCAACCTCACTAGTGATTTAAGACAAGCAAATTAAAAACAAGAACATTTTTTATCTATAGAAGAGATTTTTTTTTTTTAAGATTAATGCTCAGTATTGGCAAAGATACAGGAGAAACAAGAAATCACAACCCTTTCCAATAAAAGTATAATCTTTCTAAGGGCAACTTACAATGTATTTTAAAAGCCTTAAAAATTCCCATTTCCTTTGACAAATTTCACTTCCAAAAATTAGTCAAAAGAAAGAATCAGTAATATTCAAAACAGTATACAAAGGAAGGCATCACAGTACAATAGCACGATAACAAATAATTAAATATAATTTTAAGTGAAAAGCAGGCTACATAGATTAGTATAACACTAATTTTTATTATAGATGTGTGTATGTATGTGTGTGTGTGTATAAATATGAAAAAAGAGACAAAGGAAAAAAAGCACACCAAAATGTTAACATAATTATCTTTGAATAGTGGCAATTTACAGAACTTTTCTATAAAGAACATTATATTACTTTAGGACCACATGTATTCATTTTCTTTAAATAAGCAAACACTGTAGACCAATACACAAAAAACGACTAACCTCTTCTCTTTTGAAGCCCACATTGGCCTGCTGAGGAATGTCCACTACCAAAGAGTCCCTTTTTCAAAATGGAAATAAATGTTTTATGTTGCTAATCTGAAGAATAATAATCATCCAGGATGTCAATCTAAAATAGAACTGTAAGTTCTTGTACTAAAAAAGTTTATGAAAAATTATTACAATTCAGTGAGTCAGAAATTTTATACAGAAATACAGACCACATTTTCTAACCTTTCTTTTTTTTTAATTTTTATCTGAGTCAAACTGACTGACAATATACAAGTATGCTGGGGAGCAAGAACTCAAATGCTTTTCTAAACATTATTTTAATCTACATCTTCATATAGCAAAATTGAAAGCTCTAAATTTTAATCAAGCTAACAATATATAGACTTGAGCTCAGGAACTGGTTCTACAATATCAGAATCTATTAGTGATATGAGTTCATTTAAAAGTCAATAGATTGACACAATAGAAAAATTTAATGTTTTGCTAAATACAGTGTACAGTGAATATTTCATGTTGATAGTACCTTAACAAAAGTAGAACTCCTGCTTTTCCCAGAAGACGCCAAGCAATCCATTCTGCAGTTCTTCTATCAGCTTCATATGTAGCTTGTTGACTAATAATAAAAACCAGTGGTAATCCCAGTTGGAGATGAACAGTTGTAACTTGTTCAGGATCTTCGGCAACCTCAGTCTTCATTTTAAAAAAAGGACAAAATGTTTTTACTGTGTGATAATAAGTGCTAGCATCTGGATTTAAACCCTGCTAATCCTTACTAACAAAGTCATGAGTTAAAAAACAAATCTGTGAAATAAATCAAACATTAATAGAAATCGTCTCATAATTTTTTAAGTTTAATACTTCCAATGTACCCACATAGTTTAAGCATTATAGAACTAACAGATTTTATAGAGTTAAACAAAAAATTACAACCATAAAGACTAAGCATTGTATAAAGACAAAAAAGTAATAAATAAAACAGTGTGGTACTGATAAATATAGTTCAAATAAAATAGAACAGATAACTAAGGGAAAGATTCTATCATATAATAATTTAATATATAACGACATATAGAACAATGAGGAACACCTGAGTTAAAGACAGCAGCTTGAATATATACATCTAATTTCATTCCCTCCCAGAAATCCCAGGAAAATTACAGCAGTAAAATTTTTAAAAAGATAAACATACATATGTGAAGAAATGAAAAGAGAAAAGGCAGAAAATTTTGCAAGATGGAGAACAGAATAATAACTAACTCTGCAAAGCAAAACTCTAAGCCATAAGAGGAAAAGCAAAGAAACGATTCAACTATAACTGCAGGATCTTAAAATGGCTTGGGGACTCTCAATGCCTGGTATCTTTGAAACTGGGAGAGAAGTAATTAATTACAGCAAGAGCTCCATATGGCAGGAAGACTCAAAAATAAAAAAAAATAAAAAAAAAGAGGAATACATAAAAACTTTGGAGAAGCAGTTTTTAATAGATCCCTAGATTCCCAACTCCATGAGAGTAGGCATCTGTCCCTCCTACATACCAGGAGAAATCTGGGAAGACTTCAGGAATAGCTATGTTTCCAGAATGCTAAAAACAAGACTTCTGTCCTCTAGCAGAACCCTGAGTCCACTATTCTGTACTTCTTGGATGGCCAATCCTTTCTAGGCTGACTCCAAGGTTTAGATTCTCAGCTTGGCTCTCCAACAGGCCACTGATCTTCAATTTTGCCTTTCAGACCTGTCTTGGCTCCATGGTACTGGCCATTCCTACCTATCCCAGTATCTACCCAATGCTTCTGAAACCTTTCATGAATCCTATATCCCAGTACCTTAGCTGTCTTGGAAAAAATAGTTTCAACAAATAAGATGCTAAGGTAATGTGATATGTTTACGCATGATTTTTTAAATGTTGAAACAAATCCCACTTCAGAAGGGATTTTGATTGCCAAACTAATCTCTTTTTTGGGTGAACACTGGCATTGAACAATTCAAGGGAGAACCACTCACATTGTTGTTTATAAAATGTATGTTTCAGGGGCTGCCATTCACAAACAATACAATATAAATGGTACCCTTGATTTTTTTTGCCATATCCTGCTTTCAAGAGAAGTCACACTAAATTGAATCCCAAGTCATTATGAAGTCTCCAATGGTTTCATTTTTTAATTTCAAAATTAATGGTACAAAATTCCTGGTGAGTATAACAAAGCATTATCTAAAAAAATAAATAAAAAATAGTTTTTAAAAGCAGCAAGAGAAAAATCTATGACTAGAAATTTTAGGAAAGGGGCACAATTTCCATTTAGAATGTTATAACCAAAGAAGAAAAAGATTTGTAGTGACGTTTAGATCGAGTCCTAATCCTGCCCCCAATAGCAAAAACAGTACTACTGGTAAGTAGACAAAATCCTGAGAATTCTTAATAACATCTCAATATTGGAAGAAAAGGAAATGAGGCTGGAGAGAAATAGTGAAGAACTGCACAGTTCTTCAGGGTTCTATGCTGGCTGACATGAGAGATAAAACAAATTCACAGTGTAATTTCCCCATGGAAAGAAGATAGATGCCCCTCATTCATGTGAAAGGAAAGGAAAAAGACATACCGTATTTTCCGGCGTATAAGACGACCGGGCGTATAAGACGACCCCCTAATTTTACAGTTAAAACATAGGTTTAGGCCTATATTCGCTGTATAAGACTACAGCCTGTACCGGTATATACTGCTTTTTAAAATAACTGTTTGAAGCCAAAATCAAACCAAACAAAAAACAGACTCAAAATAAAGAACTTAGGCATGAAGCCAGTAAAATTGGGACTGGTGAGCTCTGAATATTTAATGTAGAAGCAAGACTTTTTTAAAAGTGGAAATTACAATTACAGAACACAATATGACATTATAAACCTTAATAATGTAAAAAATAACAAAACTAACAAAAATCAGCAGGATAAGAGATGGAAATGAATGTATGAAGTTAATTTTCTCATCTTTCATAGCAAGAGTTAAATCAATACTATCTAAAATGGAAACGTAGTTTTTAAAAAATGATTTTAATTTCTTATGTTTTTCATAATCATTTTCAACACTTAATATTATCTTAAGAGTCTTATAATGATGAAGAAATGACTTGTCAAAAGTTTCATAATCCCTCTAGTTTAACAGTAGTTTCTTTTACTTCTATTAAATTCAAGTAAGATTAAATATAATTCTTCTTACTATGGAGTAAGCATATGCAATATGGTATGCCCATTAATCCATTTGTCCCTCTGTTTGTATCTTTATGGGTGCCGATGACTGGTATGATGTCATCTAACAGTACATTTCTGAGTGATGGGATTAGGTGACTTTAAAAATTATTTTCTTGATACTTCGCTGCACTGTTTAGATGATTTATAATATACATGCACCATTTTTATTTAAGGAGGATATACTGAGTAAAAGACCTATTGCAGATCTTACATATACTCAGGACAAGCCTTCAGATTTCCAGAGAAAGAATTCTGCTGATCAACATCACCTACTGAGTCTCTATAAAATTCTTCCAGGCTAATACTAAAGAAAATGAAGCACCAAAAATACAATAGTTCCAATATTTACTAACTTTTAAAATAGTGATGAAAATAATCACAAAAGAGGTATTTTCTTAACCATGATGTGGTCATTATGATCTTAGAGTAGCCACAGTTCATTATAACTACCACAAGAATATTCCCACTAGGCAAGGCTATATTTGGGTTTCAATATAAAAAATCTCCGGAAATTAAAATATCATTTTATGAACAGTCTATTTTCTATTTTACTTTTAATAAGGAACTACCTCTAACTCCCCCTCAATTAAAGACATGTTCAAGGAAAGGGGAAAAGATATAGCTCATCTAAGTAAAATGCATATCTGTGAATCAAAACTTAATAAAATTGGGGAAGCTAGGATGGCTCAGTGGGTTAAGCGCTTGCTTTGCAGCCCCGGAGCCCAAGGATAGAATCCCGGGCTTGGCACATGCAGACCCATATGCTGAACTGGGGTGTGCCCCCAGTTCAGTTCTTGCTAGAGTGTATTTGGGAGGCTCCCGGCCCAGTTCCTGCCATGCACAGCCCCGTACCCACCTATGGGGTGAAACTATATGGAAAACTAATGCTGTCAACCATGGAGACTGCTCTGGGCCCTCCCCCTTCTCTCTGTCTTTCTCTGTCTCGCTCTGTCAAAAAACAATAAAAACTAATCTTAAAAAACAAACAAACAAACAAAAAACTTAATAGTAAAATAAGACACCTACCAGCAGTGGTGCTTCCATTGACTTAATAAATCGATAAATGTTCAGTGTAGTCAGTGGCTGTTCCATCAGTGTTCTTCTACATTGTTCAGTCAAGTCCAAGACTGGTTTACAATGAAAAAAGTAGAGATGTGCATATTCTACATCCTCTGTGCTGCAAAGTAAAATTAGAGAGAGCCTCTTGAAGTTCGTGTGATCCTTCTACCATCCAGAAAGACATAACAACAAATCTCTTTGTCTTAGGTGACACTCTTTTGAATTACTGTTTCAGTAAAAGCCTAAAGAGTATAACATTCAAATAAAATGGATCGAGGCAAAGAAAGTGAATACAAAATAATAAAGAATGTTAACTTTAATATTTTTAACAAACTACATGAAATGTATTAGCAATGGCAATCTTTTTCCTGAATTCTTTCATATGGTAGCATCTAAATTTGGCAGCTCTGCATAATTTTTTTAAAAATATAAGGCTGTCACCTTGAGGACAATAAGATTATCTTCAAGTAGTTTTTCTAGAGCTATGCTAAATAAAGCTTTGTAACACAATTTTCTAGGTTTAATTTAAACCCACGTCTATTGTGAATAAACTTCAGCCAAAACATGTGCTAAGACAGAAACCATGTGACACTTTGTGGGAGTTTGTGAGTTTGTATCTGAAATATTATAAAACTCAGCAAATACAGCTTAAAATTTGAATTTGGCATTCCCTTCAATACGAGAATTCAAAGATAAACTTACAGTGGGTAACAGTTGCCAAAATTAAAACAGCACTTAAAAAAATCTCCAGATGGCATTAGTAAGGTTTGGCAACATACCGCAAATTTTTATTTTTAAAATGTTATTTTAATTCTTGTCATATGCTTAAACTGAGCTCCAAGTTTCACTTATTTCAATATTAATTATAAAGTAATTTCTAAGAGATTCCATGATTAAAGATTTACTTAATAACTACTGTGTGGTAGGCCCTGTGCTAAAATACAAAAGACTAAGATGAGTAAGATAATTCAAATCCAAGAGGGGCTTAAACTAAAGGATATATATTTAGTAAAACAATTAAAACGTAGTAAGTGACATATTATACGAACTGCTATAAAAAATAAGGAAATATTTCATTCTGCCTCAAGTTGGGAACAGAAGTTAAAGGGTTCAGGAAGATCATCACAGAGATGAAAAACCGTAAGGAACAGAAAGACTTCAAGAAGATAGGACAAATAGGTGTTTCAGACAAAAGAAACAATATAGCCAAGGCACAAAGTACAAAATTTTGACGGGAACCCTAAATAGTGACAAATACCTGAAAGGAAAGCATTGAGAGCAGGAGGCCCAGCTGAGGCTGGAACTCATACTATAAACTCTGAAATAATAAAATAATGTTGGAAAGTTGATCAGAGATCCTTTGGTTACAGATAAATAGAAACCAAAATGGGAGGGAGTGGAAAATACTTCTTGGAAATTTAAAGGAATATCTCACGGAATACAAGAAAAATTCAAGTAATTGGATCAGAGAGTAAATGTAGAGATCTGAACAAGAGTTCAGAGGCCTTTTTGCCTTAACACTTTTCAGCTTCCAACCCTCTAGAAAGACAACCCCCTTTGCTTTACTTCCATATGGGCAAAACATTCCTGTGAGCAAGAGAGCCACAACACTGTATAACCCAGTTTTCCTACGACTAATTCTAAATTCCTGGGAGAGGGAATCTTATTGCTCAGGTAAACCAACGACCCTAGGTCGGGTGGCTGACACTGAGTTAACTGACTGTGATATGCATAGGATGAGGGTAACACTCTGGCCTATACATAACACAGATTCTTTAAGACTGGAATATAGGGAGGTAGGAGAAAGAACTAGTGTCTTTATGGCATGCTACCTTGTTTACTACCCATTCAATAGACATCCTTCTTAAACAACATATAATTTCAAACATACTTAGGCCCAGCATTATATAACAACTAATATACTAGTCTCATCCAATGTTATAGCCCCAGCAACTGGAATAGTGCCTGGCACATAGAAGGCATTCAATATTTGTTTTTGTTTTTGTTTTTTTTTTAATATTTATTTATTTATTTATTTTTATTGTTTTTTGACAGAGAGAGAGAGATACAGAGACAGAGAGAGAACCGAACTGGGGGAGCTCCCAGTTCAGCACATGGGTCCGCATGGGCCAGGGCCGGGATTCGATCCTCGGTCCCCAGCGCCGCAAAGTGAGCGCTTAACCCACTGAGCCATCCCGGCTTCCCCAATATATTTGTTAAGTAAAAGAATGAACACATGAAATAAAAAAAATGCATTCACCTCTTCCTCATTAAGAGACAACCCAAAGTTATAGCCAACTACTTGATCCAGATATCATAAGACTACTGTACTCTGAATCCAAGGGCCTTCCCTGTCACATCGGGCCCAGATATGACTCTTCACCATCTTGTTATCCATGAATAAAAGAGAATTCAAACATCTCCAACATATCATATACTCAAAAGTATATGAAAAATGAGGTAATGATACATTTTTTAATTCCATTTTAAAAATGGAGAAAAACAAAAACCATTCTAGAACATTACTGTGTCTAGTCAAAAGTCAGAGTAAATACCAGGGCTGTCTGGAAAAAATCCAGCATTGTCAATATAACGAGAAAGGTTTACATGGCTGGATATGTTCAGGACAACCCTCGTATATATACTATATTGCTGAACAAGATATTTAAGGTAAATGATTTCACTGTTATTTGCAATTATTTATTACATAAAAAATAAAGAAGCTGGTAACACAAGAGAAAGTACAAACAACTATCTTCATAGAAACTGTGAGGCCACCACTGAATCACCATGGCATGGAAAGTAACAAGGCTTCCCCCATTCCAGGATGGGAGTAACTAAGAAGCTGGCTAAAGGACTGCTTATTATATCTTGAGACTCAGTAACTACTTACAGTAAAGCTTTATGGTACTATCAGCATAACTGTCAAATTGTTAAAAAACATCAATTCTTATACAAATAAGTAAACATGCATCAAAGTTTTATTTAACTCATTAATGAGGGAACCAGCAATGTGACAGTTCAAAAAGGAGAGACTAATGGAAAAGAAATGGTGGTTGTCAAACAGAGCAATAAAAACATAACTATCTGCAGGAACTTTATTCTCTGCCTACCCATTCCTCCCGCGCCCCCACCCCCTCCCAAAAAAAACCTCATTTCAATTTACCAGGTTTCTATGCACTAACCTCTAAATTAACAGAGTTGTAAAATGTCTGGAATTAAATAAATTTTGTGTGGTACATCAAATAGTCATTATTTTCTGAGAGGTCAGCAAGAGGACTCATTAAAAACTCTTGCATGGTATAAAAAGGTCACACGGTCAACATTTTGCCTTACATTGAATTAAATTTCCTGAAGAGAATTTTAAAACCAATCTTAAAGTCTTTAAAATACATTGGTTATTCCTTGTGTCCTTAAGTACTAAAATGAAGAAAAACTTTAACCCTAGGTTGCCCAGACAACAGTCAAAAGAAGGCCTCTACCTAAAATTGTAAGCTAGAAAATAGACCAAAAATAAATAATAAACCTCTAAAATATTCTGTTCAAAAATTGTACTTACATATAGTTAAGATTATTATGACAAAGTAACTTATAAAACTAGCAGAAAGAATTTCTGGACTTAATTATGAAAGTTATTTTATCACCCATCTCTTCACTGTGGGAGATCCATTCCTAAAATACAATTGGACACTCATAGGATCACATTTTGTGGCTCATCCATTTTATCTTCATTCATCTTAGTCCTAACATCACTTCTGCATATTTAAATTCACTTCCAGACCACAGTATGATGATAGTAATAAAGGGGATTTCAGGTTTCATTTACATAATATGTTCACATCTGCTTACGATTCCTCTTACACAAGTCCATGCTATTGAGAGGATAATGGAAATGCTGAATAAGTAATGTGAAATTGAGTTATGCCTCTTATACATACCCAATACTTCCCAAAAGAGCAATTTCTGTGGTTAAGACAAATTGGTATGTAGTCCCATACACAAAAGCAGCTTCCATGACCGCCCTGTGCTCTGAAGAAGAGATAAGGGAGTTGAGAGAGAGGAGGAGTTAGTTCGTGTGACTCTGCATAAACTTCTATTCTGAATACTGTCCTACACCATTTTATGCTCATTATATTTAAAGAAAAATCTTTAGTAGGGATTCCAGCTGGAAAAATGCAGGCACTTAAAGAAGTAATGAAAAGTCTATTCAAGGTAAGAGAAGAATTAAGAGGGAGTACAAAATGAGTTATACTTAAGAATATAACACATAAAAAAATCTGTGATACTTTTTCTTAGTAGTAGGGAAGAGAATATAAATCCACCACACAACTTTTATATGTTATATTTTATTATAGTCTTATATTATTTCTGGATTAGTTTTAAATCAAACATTTTTTTTTAAATCAAACTTATTCTTAAATATAGTCTAAAGAGACAAATCATTCTACAAGGCTTACTAATAAAATCAACAGTTTCTTTACCTTCTACCCCATTTCCAATTTCCAAGAGACAAATGCTTTCAACTCCTTTACTGCTGCTTTGGAGTATATTTACCTCCAAGTCTCTAAGTAGCATTCTTACACCCTTATTTCCTAATTTTTTAAGTGTTTGTATTGTCTACTGAGTCCCTTTATGAAAGATGATAAATTAGCTCTTTTCCAAAATTCCATTCCACAAATATACACATGTCCATCCCCTCTATTCTTTCCCAATATAATTCTAATTTTTATTAGATCCTTAGTTAGCATTTACATTGTTATGACTCAGTAAATACTATTTACAAATGAGCCACACAGTAAAAAGGAATACTTTTCCTTTTCTGAACACCTTTTTTCACTATAGTTATACTTTTTCTTATTTTTGTGTAGATTTCTTTCTAATTTATTCCTAAATTCTTCCAGTTATATAACCCTCTTAATATTTCAAATATATCAGGTGTAATATCAATTCCCTCTTCTTGAAGACATTTCTGCAGATATGTCCAAAATGGACCGTTGCTACTTGACCTGCTACACAACTTTCATCCTGAGAGCTCACTTCATCATCATCTTTGGGACCTCTTGTCCTCTCTCTTGTATTTCAGGTCCTTTGGCCTGTACCCATATTTACTTGGTTGAGTTGCCCCCTTGTTCCCATTATCTAGCATCTTCCTCTGAAGGATATATAGAATACACATATTTAAGCCCTCTCATTTTTAAAAGTGTCTTTATTCTACTTTTATAACTAACTACAAGTATAGTTGTTTGAGTATACAATTCAAGGTTCCGGTCATTTCTCCTGAGAATTGTGAAAACATTGCTCCATTTTATTCAGTTTCTAGGGCTACTATTGAGAAGTCCAATGCCATTCTGATTCATGATCTTTAATTGCAAAATCATTTTTTCCTTCTGGAAGATTTTAAAATGATGTCTGTTCCCAATATTCTGAAATTTCAAAATGAGATGCTTTGGTGTGGCTCTACATTCACCCACTATACTGGGAATCACTGGGCCCTTTCAATTTGGAAGCTCAAATTCTTCAGTTCTGGGAAATTTTCTTCAAGTACTTATTTGAAGATTCTCTCTTTTTCATAATTTATTTTCCCATTTCTCCTCACTGTCATTTCCTGACAGTTATCTTCCCCTCCCCAACCTAACTTTCTAGCACTTACATTACATATCATCAGATTATTCTACTCACCACACTACCTTATTGGAGTCATCTACCACCCCAGCCTGGGCCACTTCCCCCCATTACATAAAGATTTAGCTTTTGTCATACTGTCACTTTTTCCAATAGCACTCCTGTTACAACCCTTGGTGATTTTATTATCCCCATAGCTGATCCTTTCAAACTCTTACCCTCTCAGTCCTGGGCCTTCTTTATAGATGCCAATGATCTTTCTTAAATCCTACCTTAACCATTCACTGCTATGGCCCCCTTGCAGGTCTTGTAATTACCAATTACTGCAAACTCCTCCATAACCTCAATATCTAGCACCACTGCCCCCCTCCCCACCCCCCACCCCCACCCATCTGACTAGGTCACTCTGTGTCTAGTTCATAATTCTAACCCTCCAGGACCTACAATCCTATAATTTTTTACTGTCAGTCACCCCTCCCTCCTAGGGTTCTCTCTTTCCTCTTAACCCAACTTAAATTCCATGGTCAATCTTTATAATCACTCCCCTGCCCAACTGGATAAAATACAATCCAGGTAAATCATTTAGTCTGCCTATTCTTACTTATACCCACAAAAGTAAACATAGCTAGAGGAAAGAAAAAGAAAAAAGAACATGAGAACCTGCTAGCATCACTGTACTAATGGTCTCATTGGATATTACTGATGTCAACTATTACTGCTGCATAGCAAAAATTCTCTATTTCCAGGCCTCCTAGACAACTATTTTATCTCTTCTTGCCTCAAACAATCTACTTCTATTTCATTGAGAAAAATATAACCAATTAAAAATACTACTGGGGAAGCTGGGATGGCTCAGCAGACTAAGCAGCCCTGGGGACCAGGGATCAAATTCCAGTCCTGGCCCATGTGGACCCATATGCTGAACTGAGGTGTGCTTCCCACGCGGGAGGCTCCCAGCCCAGTTCCTGCCCTGTGCGGCCCCGGCCCACCTATGTAGAATGAAACCATGTCGAAAGCTGATGATGTACAACTATGGAGACTGCTCTGGGCCCTCCCCCTTCTCTCTGTCTCTGTCTCTCTCTCTCTCTCTCTCTCTGTCAAAAACAATAAAATAAATCTTAAAAAAAGAATAGAATACTACTATATGCCAGAAGCCATATTAATTATTCAAATTCATTTGGTCCTCACAATAACATTAAGAGATAGACACAATTATTTTCACCATCTTAGTGACTATGAAACAGGTTAAGTAAGTTGTCCAAATTCATAAGTAACTGATGGAGCAGGGAGTCTAACCTAGGCAGTCTAGCTCCAAAGTTTTTGTTCAACCACTATACAATGCTGCCTGTTTAAAAAGAGAACACATAATAGTACAGATGCCTTAAATTTATTTAAAAATATTAATATTGTGGTCAAAATACAACATTTTAAGTTTTTCAACATACACAAGTACAAATGCACAGCAAAGATTAAAACAAAAGTTAATAAATACCTGGTGTTCCAATGGCCCTTACATATGAAAATACAATGTTTGCTTTTCCTTTCAGAGCATTTTCTATATTCTGAAGGCCTTCCAGGGTAGTAACATATTTTACTTCATTAAAAAGAAGAGCACTAAAATAAAGAGATGAAATCAGTAAAAAAAAAAAAAAAATCTGATTTATTTTAGTGATTCAATATATATTTGGTGAGTAAATTAAAGAACCTAATAAAAAATTTGGTAAGAACCTAGACATTTTAATACTAAATTAAAATCACACTCTAAATCATTAGTCTGTCCCCAAAAATATCAGCTGGGGATAGTTGTGAGAAATGGTGCTCATTCTTCATCACGCCCCCCCACCCCCCACTTGATGTAGTTAAATGGTACTTGCTAATATCCCAGTGGCCAAGTAATTCCTTACAGAGCTCTCAGTTTGAACACATTTGAGCCCTTCTTTTTCTTTCCTCTTACCATCGCCTGTAAGGCCCTGCATGACCTTGCCTACTTATCCAACCTCATTTTGTTTTACTAATCCTCATGTCTACCACACTTTAGGTATATCTCTGGGCCTTTGCACACACAATTTTCTTTGCTGAAAGTTAATCCCCCCTCTGCTCCTTCTCACACATCTGGTCTCAGAGAAGCCTTCCTTGTTGGTCCTAGGTAAGTAGGTCTGTAGCATTTCCTCTTTCATTTTATACTATTTGATTGGTACATAGCACAATTTATAAATATGTACATATTTACTTGTTTATCCCTGCCTGCCTCATTAAACTGTTAACCTTAGTGAGGAAGGACCCTTGCATATTTTATCACTATATCTGTTAAACTTAGAACAGAACCTAGTACACTATAAGTACCGTAATCAATACCCCTACATAGCTGTTGAATAAACAAAAGAAAAAGTAGCTTAGGAATTATTTATTCCCATACGTTATACGAAGAAACGCAAGTTCAAAATGCTGAAAAGCTTACTTACTCAAAAACACATTTACCAAAACCAAGGAGACAGGAACAGAACACAAAACAGATCTTCTTACTCCCAGTTCAGTGATCTCTCAACTTGACTGTAATTCTTCCAAATCATCTTTTCAATTTGTAAAAATCAAGACTGAATTATCATATTTCTTTATAAGAAAGAATCTTCCCTGTTAATTTTCTACTTCTTTATTTCTAACAACTCATCTCACTTAATGTGTGTTATGCTAGGCAAACTTTCAAGGATTCCTGAATGTTGTGCCAAGTCCCCATGTTAAAATAAGCAAAGGTTCACTCAATTATCTCCAACAAATCAGTCAAGCATGATTTCCTCTTAAGGAAAACATGGCACTTTCCACTAATACTGCAGTTATTAAACTTGCTTGTCTCAAGATACCTTTATAGCCTTAAAAATTATTGAGCTCCTCAAAGAGCTTTTGTTTATGTAGGTTATATCTACCAACAGTTGCCAAAATATATATTAAAATGGAAATTTAAAAATATTTATTCTATTTTAAATAATAATAAACACCATAGTATGTTAATATAAATAACTTTTTTATGAAAATAAAAGAACCCTAAATTTTCCGAAAGAGAAATTTAGTTAACGGTGGCATGGTCTTACATTTTTGTAAATCTCCTTAATATTGGCCTAAATAAAAGGCAGCTGGATCTTCATATCTGCTCCTGCATTCAATCTGTTATGACACCACACAACATATGAGATATTCTCTGAAAATTACACTCATGAGAGAATAAAAATGAAAAACAAATAAAGTCTTAGTATTATGATTTCATGGACACCCTGACACCGCTGACCTAAACTACCCCACTAGCTTAAATATTAACTTAATACAGATTTCTTCAACTTTTTCAAATAAATGTAAAACTTGATCTTCCACAATTCCCAGGGCTTTTGTTTTTAAAAGAAATATATAAAAAGCAGTACTCACAATGTACTATGTATTTTCACATTTTTATTTAAATCCTCAATATTCTTAGAATATTCTTTATTCAAAACACACACACACATACACACATCTGAGGGATTAAGGAACCTGCTCCAGATCTTACTGGTAGAACTAAGATTCAATCCTGGCTTTTGGTCACTAAGGCCAGGATTTTTAAATTACATTATTATTGGCCTCTCTTGTAAATGGGAAACCAAGTGGAAAGGGAGGCAGCTAATGAAAGACAAGGTAATTTCGGTGGCAATCTGGTCTATTGGTTGCTTATACATTTTAGCTAACAAGTCCAGAATTACCCTTGTGTTCAAAACAGTCGGAGGTGCCATCTGGTAAACTTAATTGAACTTCCATGTAAAGTCTAGCCTTAGAAATTACATCCACCCACTTACCTTTATTTCTCTCAGTAGCTCTAATCCATGTCCTTCAAAAATCAAATCTGGTAGAAGAAATCTCCCTAACCTTTTATGTCAAATAAAGATTGGCAAATATAATTTTAAAAAGTCCAACATTTGGAGGGGCACTCACCACATATCAGGCACAGTACCAAGCATTTTATAAGTAGTGGTAGTTTCTCAGTTTTGAGAACTGCCCAGCTCTGAACTCTTCTATTTTGCTTTGGGAATTCCCAGTTTCCTGTGTACACATGATGAGCAGAGCCCACCTCATAAAAGGGCAGAGTACCCTCATAAAAGCTACTATTATGGTAAACTTGTTTTCCCAAGTACCTTGCTGCAAGGCATAGCTATATAACGCAGAATCGCTTGCCTGACACCTTGGACCAGTGATGTAAAGAATTGGGGACAGTGCAGAATTATTTCAATAAGCGTAGCAGCAATAGTCAGCTTCAAATGCAGTAGTGACAACAGTGCAGATGACAACCCCAGTGCTGGAGATACAAGCTGTGGCTTCCACACTCAGCAGTAATCAGCAGTCCCCTCCAGACTAGTTCTGTATCATGATCTTGATTACCATTCAGAACCATATAAACTCTGAGTCTAGTTGTTCAGCTTTTTTAGTGAGCCTGAAACTTCCTATATCTGCTCCAAATCCCTTTCTGCTTAAGCCAGTCAGACCCAGATTCTGGGGTTTATAACTAAGAACTCTCAGCAATGCTATGTTTTAATTTTCATGGCAACCATTTGAGATTAGTATTGTCATTAACTTTATTTTACAGATAAAGTCATGGGGCTTACAGGGGTTGCCTTGCCTAAAGTCTCAAAGCTCATTAAGTAATCGTTATTCATGAAGTAATAATAACCAAAACTAACAACATTCATAATCTGATGTGCTCTATGATTTTTCCCAATGGCTTCCTAACTTTAATATGCGTATTTTTTAATGTTAACTTCCAGAATACGAGCACATCTAGGGATCTCTAGGATCCATTACATAAGCCTTTGCCCCTTCACTCCAACCACAAGAAGTACTGACAGAAATGGGTTAAAGGAAAAGTCTGTCTTGGGATTTTCTTGCTCTAATGATGTGGTTAAACTTTAAACTGCCTGGGGGGCTCTGACCTGGAGGTTCTTCCTGCCCCAGAAAAGTCTTTCTTTTCTTTGGCATGCTTTCTTATCACAACCATTAGATACATAAGATAAATGGCCAAGAACTGAGTAGGTGTCAGGAAAAAAAGGAACTAAAGAGTCTCCATAACCCTGCTTTTAGAGTAGCAGGCTGCTCAGCACTTTTTTTGGGGGGGGGGGGGGGGGGGAGGGAGCATTTTTCTATTTAATTTGTCATTATTCAAATTCTGACACACTCAATAAAAAAGAAGTATTAATAGGGAGGTGGGTGGGAGAGCTGGGGTGCGGGGCATAGAGAGGGGGAATCAACTATATAGTGATAGAGGGAGAGCTGATTCTGGGTGGTGAGCACATAAAGCAATGTATAGACAATGTAATGTAGAATTGCACACCTGGAAACAATGTAATTGTTATCAACCATTGTCACCCCAATAAATTTAACAAATAAAAAGAAAAGAAGTAACAGCAAAAAAAGAGTACAAGAAATAACAAAGTTTGCAAACTTCAGCCTTTGTCTTTTTGTCATACAACATATAATAGTATCCTGCTATTTGCTTACTTATAAACTTCTTATCACCAGAAACAATCTTATGGACTTATAACACAAGACTTCTGTTTTTCCCATTTTTAACATAAAAGAATAAAGCTTCCAAATTCATTCATCACCAATCCAACATTTTTTGAGCACCTAATGCATGTCATGTACGATGCTATGTACTAGTAGAATGATTTTGTATAAAAGGGCACAGTTTGGAGATATAAACATTACTACTAGTTAACATAGAGCTGTGAGGAATTCAAATTCAAGAAAAATGATTTTTTTATTAAAATTTCCCAGTAAAAGGTATGTCACTATCAAACAGGAACCCACTTGACAATATTGTGCAGAAATACACCTTATACAGATAAAAAAATGAGCAATACGGTAGTTCAAAACCTACTAAAGAAAGGACCAGCACGGGCCCAGTTTAGGAGTTTTAGAGAAAGGTATTTCTAAGAGTAGTTTTCCTCAGAGGTTCTACAGTTATGTCCCTTAAAAACTCAATACCTAGGCTCAGCAATAATGTTTTAAAGAATGAAACATTAGCAAAATTATGATAGCTGATAATAATTCCTATAATATTTGAAGTTCATATAATTATAAGTAGTATGTTAATTTAAAGGGAAAGAAACCTTGCATTTTCTGACAAAATACTGTCACAAGAATACCACATGCTATATCTTAATGAAGAGTTAATGAGATTTCATTGTTTCTTATACCATTGGGTAATCTTTCCTTTTTTCTTCATTACATGAGTTTTAGGAGTCAACAATAACTAGAAGAATCACCTTTCTTTGAAACTGCTAGCAAATATCACAAGCAACCATCACAGCATGAATGCATGAACTCACTTCTGTTAGCACTGTGTGTGAAGAGAAGGATAGGTAGATATTCGAATTTGGATTGCTTTTTTTTTTTAATTGCAATATGAGACTTCCTGCATTTATACAAAGAAGGAAGGAGGGAGGGGGAGGAGGAGAAGGGGAGGAGGAGGATGAAGAGAAGGAGAAAGATGAAGAAGAAAAAAAAGCAACTAACATTTGTAGAGCACCAGGTAAAATCTACATTGTATTTTAACAGGAGTCACCTTATTTGATCTTCATAATAATCTAAGGCTGCAGTTATAACATTTAGAAATGAGGAAAACTAGCAATCAGAAAAGATAAAACGCTCAGATCACAGGATGGAAGATAAGGAATGGAGAAACTGAAATGATCAGTAAATCCAGACTTCTTCATATATTATACAACCTTCCAATCACATTTGAGATTACAGTGACTTAATCTTACACTTTTAACTGACTGACTGGCTTCAGACTGGTTAGATATACGGTATTTTCAATCAACAAATAAAGATTAGTTGTTACTTTAATTTTCTTTTTCTAAATAAATTTATTACCCTTCTTAATCAATCTAGAAGCTAGGAGTAAAATTTCCTCAGTTATTAAATCACTCAATTCCACAAGTTTTGACTATGTATATTTTAGAAAACAGAGCTAAGAACTTTTAAACTATAAATCCAAAATTTTATTTTTAATTTAAATTTCATTTCTTTTGCAAACAGGTAACACTTTTATACAGTCCAAAACACAAAAGGTACCAAAAAAGTTGATAAGTGAAAAGAGAAAAGATAAATTTGACCAAATAATTTAAAAAATAAAATAGGAAAATTTCAAAGATAAATGACAAACTTGGAGAGGGATGTACACTTTGTGTCTCCCTCATATAAGGAGACCACCAAAATTTAATAAAAATAAAGTGCAAAATGATAGAAAAATGGGCAAAAGGGAAGCCAGGATGGCTCAGCAGGTTAAGTGCTCACCTTGCAGCCCTGGGGACGGAGGATCAAATCCCAGCCCTGGCCTGTGCCAATGCCTATGCTGAACTGGGGTGTACTTTGTTAGGCCTGTAGGAACATGTTCAGAAGGAAATTACTGAGCACCCTGTTCTGGTCCTGCCCAGTGCTGTAATTCAGATCCGACCACCCACATTCTATGCTCGAGTCGGCCAGGCTTAACCCATTTCTGGGACTATTGTGCTCAAGTTGGTCAGGCTTAATCAGTTTCTGGAACCATTCTGCTAGGGCTCAGGTGGCTCCGCCACAGGGCCCACCCCCACCCCAGAGCAGTTGGAAATCTGGCACCCAGAGGACTATCAGAATAGATGCAGGAATTTCCTGGTACAGGGCTTTAAGAATGCTCTTCCAACCCCCAAAAGGTGCTGACAGCACCTTTCCACCTTTCGGAGTCAGCCTGGCCATTTCCGGCCACTTCTAATAAACTCTCTAGCTAAACCAGAACTCAGTGTGTGGTCTTTCCTCACAGAACCTTATGTGCTTCCCATGTGGAAGGCCCCCAGCCACCCATGCGGAATGGAACTATGTCGAAACTGATGATGTACAACTATGGAGACTGCTCTGGGCCCTCCCCCTTCTCTCTGTCTCTGTCAAAAACAATAAAAGAAATCTTTAAAAAAATAGGCAGAAGATATCAAGCAACAAACAGTTCAATTCCATTTCTAGGAATAGTATGCAACTGCAAAGAATACCAGGGAGAAACTAACTTGCCAGGCACTGAGTATTTCAAACTCATGAATTTAGCATATATAAGAAGGATAATAAATTAAAAGGCATTTTTTTCCCTCATGGTAATTTGCAAGGTATAGCTGTGATATGATACACTATTTAACCCAGTTCTTCAACATTTAAAATATCATTATTAAAAAATGTTTTTTTAAAGATTTATTTTTATTGTTTTTGACTGAGAGAGAGAGAGATAGATACAAAGATAGAGAGAGAAAAAGGAGGACCCAGAACAGTCTCCATAGTTGCACATCATTGGTTTTTCCACATAGTTTCATTTCACAGGTGGGCACGGGGCTGTGCAGGGCAGGAACTGGGCCAGGGTCTCACCCTGGTGAGAACCGAACCGGGGGCACTCCCCAGTTTAGCATATGGGTCCGCACGGGTCGGGGCCGGGATTCGATCCTTGGTCTCTGGGGCTGAAAAGTGAGCACTTAACCCAATGAGCCATCCCGGCTTCCCCGAAAAAATGTTTTAAAATACTTAATTTTACAAATCAATTTTCTTAGATTTTAAACAAAAATGAAGACATTGCCTCTTTGGAAGTCTCTTTTCCACCCTCAGCTTCTTCTTCCCCTAAGTGTTGGTGTTCTCCTAGAACACACCCTGGATGACCCATATGTTAACAACACCTAGATCTGTACTCCTTAGGGGCTCAAATTCTTACATCTGTTTACTTGAGGCTCAGGTATGAGGAGCATTTGACTTGTTAAATTAAACTTATCTTTTATAAATGTGTTCTTCCTTACTTCAGATAGTGATCAGATAGAATTTGGAGCACAGAGAGGTGGAAAAACAGAGATCAGGGATTAACTCAAGTTTGTAGTTTTGCTGATTGTTACCAAATGAACTATTACCAAATGCAGTTAATTTCACCTCCTAAGCACTAAAAACAAAATCCCCTTTTTGCTATCTCTACTTCCCTAAACTGCACACAACCACACAATAGTTCCTCTGTGTGCTTGGACCCCACAAATCTGTCAGATCCACCAAAACAAGCTCTCCAGCACTAATCTGATCACCATCACTTGCTGCCTATACCCCTTAGTTGAGCAATCAGGTACCAAGGTACGGTGGAGGTCAACAAGGACAGAAGGCCAAACTAAAGTAATAATCCAGCCTTTATTCATTTATTGCAATTGTAAGCAAGAGGCAAAAAGATAGGCACTGGTTCTAGAATGTTCCATTCCCTCCCTGCCATGGATCAGCCCCAGGCAAGGGTCAGGTGAGCACAGCACAAATGTAAGGAATCATGGAATCATCTCATTCCAAGGAGCCCAAAACAAAAGACTCCTGCCTCTTTATGAACTTGTAGGCTAGCATTAAGGAAAGAGGAAAGGGCTAGGAGTGGAAAGGGACTAAGTCAAAGTAGAGATAAAGAAGTCTTAACAGAAGTACCCGGGAGTGACTCAGCCAAGGCCTTCCAATAAAGACACCTAGAGTAAAAATGCAGGTGTACTTGTACAAACCAGCATATTTGGCCTAAGGGATAGGGACGGGGAAGGGTCCTGAGTCCTTGACCTGTTTTCTCTAGAAAACTGCATCCAGTGCAGTGTAGACAAGGGACCTTCCCCCCCTATGCAGCCTGCCAGGTAAAGCCTGGTAATTACCTATGGTCAAGCCTGAAAGATGACACAAGGAATTTTGGCCTGGAGCTGGACTCCTCACCCCTTAGTGATTTCCCAAAAGCCTCAACTCCTTCCTGTGGTAAATAAAGATCCCTTCATTTGACCTCATGCCTACTTCTCTATCCTCATCTCCTACTTCACATTTCATACTCCAGTAACAACTATCCTCTCCAAACTATTCTAACCTCTATGCCTTTGCTCACACAGTTCTTACTGTTTTCCCCACCTTCCAGTTCTTTACCAAGCAAACTCCCACTTATCCTTTAAGATGCATCCCAAGTGTCACCTCCTTCAGGAAGTTTCCATAGTAAATATCCACCCTCATTCTAAACACAAGTCACTATGCCCTACCCTGTGGACATGCCTCTATTTTACTTACTACACTGTATTTTTTGTTTATGCATTTGTTTCTGAAAAAAAATGTTAAATTTCTAGAGTACAGAAACTACACTCTCTTCCGTTTGTATCCCCAGTGCCTAAGAGTTATTTGGCATATAGCAGGAACATAGGGGATAATCTTTATGAAATTAGTGTTCTATAAATCAACACTAACAGCACAAGGAACAGGACACCACCACAGCAGGACTGCATGACACAAGCCCCACAGGCTAGCCAATTCAGATAACAGGGTCCCCACCACCAAGCCTCTCCACATCTAGAGCTCACTTGTTTCAAAACCACCCTGCCATCAGGTTGCCCAAGGTGGACCTGTGCCTCCAGGATTTGCTGTCAAACTTGTAAAAAACAATCTTAGTCACCCCTCCTCCATGCCTCAAAGACAGACTCTTCTTTCTCTATTTCTTGGCCCTCGTTTCTGGGTCAAAGACAGTCATCAGGTGTCTAAATATCATTATCTATTTCTTGGATTTTTTGCTAAACTTTTTATGGCCCCTGCCCTCAAGACAGCCACCTCTTCTCTATCCCAGGAAAGGTGCTTTGGAATTCCTTCTTCAAATAGCCATCTTTTATTCCTTACAATTGGCTTCTTAGTCTACAGGTCTGAGGATCCTTGGCTACCAGGGATTTCTTAAAAACCCTTAATACCTATATTATTAGTACTGGAACACTTAAAAGTGTCCATCTGCAAAGTGATAAACATGACTTTTCACCTATAAGTTTTGAGTTTCTTGTAATTTAACTTGTACTCAATTTATGTGGCAATCCAGTCAGAGAAGGAAGAGGGCAGACAAGCAGAAAAAAAGAAAGCCAATGTCAACAAAGGTCTTAGTGGATAACAGACCTACAGCAATGTTAAATTGGGAAAGTCCATGTAAACTCATGTTCTTAAAAAGTCATAGCTCTATCAACAAAGAGAATACTAGAATTCATTCAGATGGAGGTAGGCCTGATTCCCAAGCCTTAAGACTGTGCCAGAAAAGTTACCATATTTTTCCATGTATAAGATGATACTTTTACCTAAAATTGTTAGACCAAAAATTGGAGGCTGTCTTATACACAGGAGTAACCCAAGTATTTATTTCTTAACACTGGGTTAGAAAAGTAGGGGTCGCCCTATACATGGGGGTGTCTTATTTATGTACAAATATGATTAGATTCACTTGTTCTTTCAGAAAACATTCAGGTATATGCTGGGGTTATCTGAACGGTTTCTGCACTTACTGACCAGGCAGAGCTACAGCCTCTAGAAAAAGTAAGGCTGGGTGAGAAGAATACTAGACACTTTTAAAATCCTAGTCAGAATAGCAAAGATGAGCTTCTTACCTAGTAAAATTCCCACTCCACAGGTAGAATCAAAAGCAAAAGCAACAGTACGACCCATGTGCTCATGTTGTGTCACCTCCTATTTTTACACAGGGTAACTGTATCTTTGGTCATTTAAGAAATTTTAGATCCTGTATGTGGGAAACTCGACTAGTAATTTGTATAAAACTGGTGCCTACAAATGTAATGTTAAAACTTGAAACTATCTTAATGGATGTGGTTGTCTAAAATGAAATCACCACATAAGTAAAAAAATGAATGAGTACCACCTGTACTTACAAGAGAACATGAGCAATGATGGCATTCACATCAAACAAGGTATCAGTAGGGAATTCTCTGAGTAATATGTTGCCCCTGTAAAAAGTTCAAAGAAGTATTACAGAGATATTTCCATAGCATCCAATTTACTTGTTTCTAAGATATACTAGGCTGTACATTCTTTAATGTCAGAGCCTATATCCATTATCCAATGCATCTACCAAAGTGATGGCCATAATGTACACTCAACTATTTATTGAAGGTATACTCAATAACTACATTTGATTTTGAAAAGTTTAGGGCATGGTCCTATCAAAAAGAAAGAAAAAATACATGAATCCAAGAGGGCTTCCTACCAACTTCCCTGGCACACACACACACAGATTCCTCAAATTGGGCTGGGAAGAAGACAGTGGGAGAGAGAAAGAAGAGTCCTCAATAGTAGGTCCCTGAGGAGACAAGGATCTCTCCCCACTTTCTGGGCCAAATCCCACGGGTTTGAGAAAAGAATCTGAGAAAACTCAAGATACATTAACAGATGGAAGTGCAGAGGAATCTGTAACCTGGACATTGGTGAATCCCTCAAAAATAAAGTATGTTTATTTCACACCCAAATATGAGCCTGACATATCTACATAGAACACTAAATTTTCTAAGTGCTTACTTACCAGGCATTTGTACTGGCAGTTTACATGAGCTTCTCATGTAATACTCAGAACAACCCTGTGAAGTAGTTATTATTCTCCTCATTTTATAGATAAGAAAGGTAAAGTGTAGTTAATAAATCTATTACTTGGATTTTTTGCTAACCTTCATAACAACCCTCTGTTTACAGCTTTATTCTGTCTGGCCTAGTGGTATTTTATAGCCTTGAGTATTCTAAAAGTATAGCTTTTTATTTGTCCATCACACTCAAAATAATAGTTTACCTGAATAAATATGCTTTCATCAAATCCTTTTCTTTTCCACAGTATCTTGATGCTTCTTCTTTGACACAATTAACCTTTAAAAGATTATACTTAAAGTTTAGAGTATATATCAAAAGGTAACTTTTCTTAATTAGGAAAAGTGAATATTACAGTTTTTCTCCAGGTCAAATTTTTTATTTTATTTTTCTTTCTAATTCATATCCTATAATGGCTCACTTATTCAAGTACTTCAGGTAACCAAGAAAAAGAAACTTTTTCTACACCTCAGAGTTTGTATATATTTAATTACACCTAAGAGTTTACATTTCATTTGGAGCAAGTAAGTGGTAACTAGGTAGAAAAGGAAGGAAACAAAACAGGATGAAAATCGTGAGTAAAAGCCAGGAAACACAGCAGTAAATGGTAAGTCTGGACGTGAAAGCACCTCAGCAGCCCGGACACCAGCAGATATTATTGGTTTCTTATTGAGAATCCATCCTCCCCTTTTGTTATACTAACAGAACTTCACTAAAAGCAAGTGCCCCATTAAAAGACTTTTCCAGAGCCCCTACAGCTAAGGATGGTTAAGTGGTGTTAGGAGAAGTCACTTGGTTGGAATTCCTAGAAGACTCTTAAAAGGGGGTTGACTGATACTCTTGCTCTTCCCACTTCTTCCTGGCAAAACACAGACAAGATAGCAGTACTCAGGGACCATGAGCAATCTTTCAAGAAGAAATCCTTGCTAAGAATGGTACAACAGAAAGAATGAACCAGAGTCCCTGATGATGTTAGAGCAGCCTTAACAGCCCTCAATAGCTTATAATCAAGACTCTAGGGAAGAAAACATAAGGAAAACCCTGGTAGCATCATGAAGAAAAAAATGGAAGGCATGAGAATACAAAAATAAGGAGTCAGGTTAAAAAAACTGTTACATTAAGGGATGCCAGGATAGCTCAGCAGTTTGAGCACTTGCCTTGCACTAGCAAGGTCTGGGGTTCGATTCCCAGCCTCAGCCAGTGCAAACCCCATATGCTGAACTGTGGCATTAGCTGGTAACTGAGATGGTTCAGTGGTAAAGGATCTCGTCTCCCATGATGGAGGCCTATACAGCCTTACATCCATCTGTGTGGAATGAAACCTTGTCACAACTAATAATATACGACTATAGAGGCTGCTCTGGACCCTCCTCCCTTCTCTCTCCCCCTTCTCTCTCTCTCTCTGTCCCTCTCTCTCCCTCTCTCTCTCTCTCTCTCTCTCTCTCTCCCTTCTCTCAAACAATAAATCTTAAAAAATAAATAAAATGTACATCAGGATAGGTCAAGGATGACTTGGACCTGAAAAAGCAGAAAAGGACAGAAGAGATTAAAGAGACTTTTCACAAATACAGTAAGTAAAACTACGGAGAAAACTGAGGAGAAGCTGGAATGGCTCAGTGGGTTAAGCACTCACTTTGTAGGCCCAAGGACCCAGGATCAAATCCCAGTCCTGGCCCATGTGGAGGCCCCCAGCTTGGATCTCACCCCTCATTACAGCCCCTGGCTCAAGGGGGCGTGCCTCCCATGTGGGAGGCCCCCAACCCAGTTCCAGCCCTGTATGTCCCCCTCCCACCTGTGTGGAGTGAAACCATGTCAAAAAACTGATGATGTACAACTATGGAGATTGCTCCAGGCCTTCCCCCTTCTCTCTGTCTCTGTCAAAAACAATAAAATAAACCTTAAAAAAGAAAAGAAAATTGAGCATGTATATGCAGCATGGGATAGAGTGGGGGAAGGAAGAAGCTAAAGAGAATGAAGAGTTTATCAGATGGAGCAAATGGGTAGCCACCAATTAGTCGTACCAAAACTAATGCTAGAAGAACAGTTTCTACTTTGTTTTGGATTTTGTAAGGGTTTTTTTTTTTTAAGAAGGTGTTTTTTTGTTGTTCAATTTCATAGAGTTTGAGGGATCAGAATGACAATTAGAGAAGCTACATTTGTCCCCCCAAAAAAGCTAAAAAAAGAACTGATACTCAGAAAAGATATCTGGAACAGAGAATCAGAATTAAACGGAAGAGTATAGCCATAACCAAAAAGAGTAATTTTACTGTATGTAATTTTAAAAGAATGTTTAAAAGAGAACAGAGAAAGGCTGGCATTATGACAACAGATTTGTCCATTCATCCAGTCAACATACATCTGAGCACCTACCACATATTAGTCACTGTTTTACTCACTGGGGGTACATACAGTTAAGTTCCAAATGAAAATCTTTATCTTTGGAACTTTTGTTCTAAAAATAGAGACAGGCAATTAAAAAAAATAATATGTACTGTTAAGTGCTATAAAGAAAACAATACTAAGGGCATAGTGCATGACAGGACATTTTTAGATAGGAATCAAGGAAGGCCTCTCTGAGAAGGTGGCATTTACACAAAGAACTGAAGTAATAGAGTGATGCATACAAATATATCAGTATGTGGAAGAAATGAGTCCTAAGCAGAGTGGGAAGATACCTGCAAAGGCCTTATTGAAATAACACATCTGGCAGGTTCAAGTAACAGAAAGATAACCAGTATATGTCAGGAAAAACGGAGCTAAGTGGAAGGACATAAAATGAGATTAGAGAGGTAGCCCGTGCCCACAGAGTGAGGAGTTTTGATTTTATCACAGCTGTAATGGGAAGCCTTCCTGAGAGGGTAGTTAATAGATTCTGACACAGCTGACTTAATGTGGAGAAGAGTTTTGTGAGACAAAAGTGAAAGGAGAAACGCCAATTACTAGGGAGGTGTAATTTTCCAGATGAGAAATGATGATGGTTTGAACAAGGGGTGGGGGATATAAAAGTGAATACAGAAAGTGGTCAGATATGGTAAGTTTTGATAGTAGAATCTAAAGGACTTCTTGATGGACTGGTTAAGAGCGAAGAAATGTCAAGGATCACTGAAAGGTCTTTGTTTTAAAAACTACATTGATATAGTAATACAGCTATACCAGCTTTCTTGAGGTTATCACTTGGATGATATTATCTTCCTTCACTTTGAAGATTTCTGAAGCCTCTAGTTTGAGATGCATTTCTAAATGGCATACACCCAGATTGATGATCTTTGTCTTAATGGGACCATTTAGTCCATTTATATTTTTCTGTTTTCTTCATCTACGTCTGCCTCCTAAAATCTTAACTTTTGAAGACAATCTCAAAAGGCTACTTTTTGTGAAGTCTTTCCAAATACCATGTGACCTTCCACCCCAACAATCAGATACGAGCTTTCTTTTCTTTTAACCTCTACAGCATTTTATTTGCATCTCTCTTATTATAATGATCAGGTTTTGTTAGTTACTAAAATAATTTATGCATGTGGTTATCCTCCCTATTTAGGATATAAACTCTCCAAAAAAACAGACTGGGTCTTAGTCATCTTTCTTTCCAATAGAAGACTAAACATAGTAAGCTGATTTTAATTTCACAAACATTTACAGAGTATCTATTATGTGCCAGGAACTGAGCTATGCACTCAATATAGGTCTGTCCCATTCACAAGTCTCCTTTCCACACAGCTTAGCACCCTCAACTATAAAATCAAGTTTAAATTGTTAGTTTACAAAGGCACCCAGGTATAAACCTTAATATGCTACTCCAGTTACTACTTTGCTAGTTACTAGATAAACAGCATGACTATCCCTTTTGAGTGTCACACCAATCTAATATTATAACTCTAAATTTTAGTTTCAAACTTTATTAAAAGCTCTTTGGAGATGAGTGCCATTAACATTCCAGGGTGTAATCAGTTATTTTAAGTTAACTGAGACCTCTATACAAACAGAATTTAATTAAAATATATATATATTTTTTAAGTACCAGTATATAGCCATGACATCATAATATATATTTGGTCTCTGCCCCTGGTTCCTGATACAGAATTCCTAAAACCCTTGTAATTTCCTGAGTGCTAGTAATTCTAGGAGTATCTTTTGTTTTACTTGGTCTTTAACTCCAGTTCCTGACAGAAGAGCTTCTAAAACCCTGGAGTGTCTTTTTGTATGCTAATGATAACTGGTAGCTGGGGGTCCCTAGATAGCTTCAGGGTAGATAGAGGCTGGACCCTAGAAAGACAAAGGCATGATTAAGAGAATTGGAACTTTCAACCCCATTTCCTATCATCCAAGCTAAAGATTGTTAATCACTGATGATCAAGGATTTAACCAGTTAGACCTACAAAATAGGACCCTCATAGAAACTCTAAATAGAATCTGGAGAGCTTCTGGGTTGGTGAACATAAAGTACTTGGAGGATAACACACTCCACACTACCTCAGGATAGAAGCTCCTGTGATCAAGACTCTTCTCAACCTTGCCCTACACATCTCTTCCATTTTTGGCTGTTCCTGAGATATCCTTTATAATAAAACAGTAATAGTACCGTAAGTAAAGTATTTCCCTGAGTTCTGTAAGTCATTATGGCAAATTATCAAATCTCAGGAAGAGGTAGTGAGAACCCCCAATTCATAGCCAAATCCTACAGAAGTTGTAGGCAACCTGAAGACACTACTGTATTTGTGATTGGCGTCTGAAGTGATAAACAGTCTTATGAAACTGAGCCCTTAATTTTGGGGGTCTGTGTTAACTCTGGGTGGTTAGTATCAGTTCTGCTCCGAGTGGAAAATTCACACATTTGGTGGTAGAAGTGGTCTGTGGGTAGAAAGAATAGTGTCCCTTTAATAGCCAAGGTTAGTTAACACTTCTATGCTTCCTGTCCTGGAAACTAGCTACAGAGACCCAGAGGGACAGTAAGCCATCTCCTGGAGGAGGAAGGTTAATGAACTAACAAAAAGGGGTTCTACAAAAAGTAACTTCCCATTGTGATCTGATCATAAAGTAACCTCACAGGATAATCTGATCATAAATTCCTAACTGGGCAGTTCATGGAAGGTATTCTTGCCCCAGGCATACAACTTCTTTAATAAAGTTTGTGTTTGCCTTAAGCAAGCCTGACCTTGTTTCTGCTAATCTAGGTAAACAGGGCTTTGAAATTCACCTTTTCAGAAGTCCTTCTAATATTAACCACCCTTTTCAGACCATTCAAAGAGCACATAATCTTAACTTTCCTGTAATCCAATCTCCGCCTTGCTTCCCTCCACCTTCAGATAGTCTATGTTCCCTCCTTAATTTCAAATGCATAAAGGAAACTAAAAAGCATTTATTCTCTGGAGCATTTGAGGTCTTCTTCCTTGACATAAGTCTTCAATATGGCGAAGATAAACTCTTATAAAAATTCTCTACAAATTTGAACTTTCTTATGTTGACAAGAGAAAGTTAGATAAGATGCTAATCTGAAAGAATTTAGCAATCCCTGGGTTATGACTCATTCACTTTTCTGAAGTAAAAATTCTAAGGTTAAACTAAATGAAAGGGTCACATAGCTATGTAATCCATGATGCTTGTAAAAATTTTCCATAATACTCCATAAGTATGAATATTTGCTGAGAAAAACATTAATATGTAACAAGTTAGGTTGTTTCAATTTTATATTAACAATAAATGAGAGAAGCTGCAACATTAACAATTATAAAGACTCAGAATAGGAAAGAAAAAATTCTTCAGTTACCTCAATTTTGGTACCTCCATATGTACTAATAGAAATTTAATAAATAATTGAATTGTGTATCATGATACACATGTCAGGCAAAACAACACAAACACCTAACTGTAGGATTGAAAAATGACCCCACAGCCCCAATAGAATCGTTTACAAAATAAAATTAAATTCTAAGCTAAACAATTTTAAAGTTTTTCTCTATATGTACGAATTTATACAATAATCAGGAATTATCTTTCTGTGCTTGTTTAGTCTTATGAATAAAAAGTTAAAACAAATATTTTTCCAGTTTGGAAAAAGATGTGAAACAACGTAAGCATTTTAAGATATTCAGTCTTAAGCCATACAAATGTAAAATGTTTGTCACTAATAATTTATTAACGTAAGTATCCTTCTACCTTTGCAACTGAAATTCCATAGTCCTGGAGAGGTTTAACAGCCTTATTCAATTCTTCAAGAAATATAGAGACACTTGGAGAATCTAAAATAAGAAATGTTTTATGAATGTTTAATTACTCGCCCCTTAGAAAAGATAAATTTTTAAAATTAAACCCAAAGTTGCAACCTGAAGAAGAAATATACTGGTATTAGTTTGCACAACCTGCATGCAACTTCAAATACCTGGTAACTAAACATACCTAGTTAGGGGAAGCTGGGGAAGCTGGGATGGCTCAGTGGGTTAAGTGCTTGCTTTGCAGCCCCAGGGACCAAGGATCGAATCCCGGCTCCAGCCCAGGTAGACTGAACTGAACTGGGGTGTGCCCCTGGTTCAGTTCTTGCCGGGGCCTATGCAGGAGGCACCTGGACTAGTTCCTGCACTGTGCAGCCCCGTGCCCACCTGTGGAGTGAAACTATATGAAAAACTAATGCAGGGGAAACCGGGATGGCTCAGTGGGTTAAGCACTCACTTTGCAGCCCTGGGGACCAAGGATCGAATCTCAGCCCCAGCCCATGTGGGCCCATATGCTGAACTGGGGAGTGTCCCCAGTTCAGTTCTCACCGGGGTGAAGACCCCAGCCCAGTTCCTGCCCTGTGCAGTCCCACTCCCACCTGTGGAATAAAACTATGTGGAAAAACAAATGATGTGCAACTATGGAGACTGTTCTGGGCCCTCCTCCATTTCTCTGTCTCTGTATCTCTCTCTGTCAAAAACAATAAAAAAATAAAATCTTTCAAAAAAGAGTTAAAAAAAAACAAACAAACTAGTGCTGTCAACTATGGAGACTGCTCTGGGCCCTCCCCCTTCTCTCTGTCTCTCTGTCTGTCAAAAACAATAAAAATAAAAATCTTAAACATACCTAGTTATATATTTATACCCCTTTTTCCAAAGTTTAATTTTTCTTATTTCTAATGTCCTTATACTGACATATTTTTAACTTTGTAAGTGACCTTAAAAACTTTCTAAGCAATAGAATAAATAAATGTTTAGTTTAAACCTAATTTGGCATTATTTTTCCAAGTTTAACACCATATACAGAACACACATTTATACATGCACAAAACTTTCAAAATTATTTTAAAGATGATTTTTATTGTTTTTGACAGAGAGAGATACAGAGACAGAGACAGAGAGAAGGGGGAGGGCCCAGAACAGTCTCCATAGTTGCACATCATTGGTTTTTCCACATAGTTTCATTCCACAGGTGGGCTCGGGCTGCACAGGACAGGAACTGGGCCGGGGTCTCGCCTCGGTTAGAACTGAACTGGGGGAACTCCCCAGTTCAGCATATGGGTCCGCACGTGCCGGGGCCGGGATTCGATCCTCAGTCCCCAGGGCTGCAACATGAGTGCCTAACCCATTAAGCCATCCCGGCTTCCCCTCAAAATGATTTTAAATATCATTTTAAAATATCATTTTCAAATTGCAATTATAAGAGAGCCAATAGATGTGTTGATTTACTTATTCATATCAAAATTATTGTGATGCAGCAAAAGCAGTAATAAGAGGAAAATTTGAATCACTATAGGCTTATCTCAAGCAATAAGAAAAATCACAAGTATAAAACCTAACACTGCATTTTAAAGAACTAGAAAAAGAAGAACAAAAGAAACCCAAAGTCAGCAGAAGGAAAGAAATAATAAAAATTAGAGCAAAATTAAATGAAATAGAGCAAAACAACAGAAAAAATTAACGCAATATTAGGGGTCTCCAAACTTTTCAGCCCGCGGGCCGCATTAACTATCAAACAGCAGTTTTGGGGCTGACTACACACTCAAGGTACAAATAAAAAAGAATCAAAACATAGATGTTGTTTTTAATTATTTATTTAATATTATTTTATTCAGATAAAAAGGTCTCCACGGGCGGGATGAGAGGGCCTCGCAGGCCGCATCGGGCCTCGCAGGCTGCATCCGGCCTGCAGGCCGTAGTTTGGAGACCCCTGCATAAAATTGACAACCCCCTGGCTAGGATCACCAAAGGAAAAAGAGAAAAGACACAAATAACCAAAATTAGAAATGAAAGATGGAAAATTACAACTTCACTTATTAATTCCAAGAATAGTATTTTTTAATGCATGAAGACTTAAATGAGACCATTACAATTATCAGTTATGTTCATAGTTATATTAGTTAATTCAGTTTAATTAATGGTACAGTTAAAGCAAAATATTAAACTTAAGCATTACTAATACCACATTTAAAGTTTAAAAATACATTTTAAATATTTACATGCTAAAAATATCAAAAGTATACTTTCAGAAATGACTAAATAAAATTCAGATGTTACATTAATGGCTAATTTTTATGTAGTATTTACTATGAACTAGATACATGAGTAAAGTTACTGAATCCTCACAACAACTTTATAAAGCAAGTACTATCTCCTTATTATGGGTGACAAAAATGACAAAGAGAAGCTAAGTGACTTGATCAAGGTCATACAGCAGGTAAACTGGTAGAGTCAGAATTCAAACCCAGGCAGGTATATTATAGCAGCAGCCTTGTAACACATATTAATCCTAACAATAATTTCCCACTGAATATACTGATGAATAGAAACATCACAGAAGTCATATTAAATAATAGAAAAACGACTTACCAGCTTGACAAAAATAAGCTAAGGAGGCTTTTCCTGGTTGCAAGGTACTGAAATATTTCTGAGGACTCAGTTCTGGTAGAGAGTATACAGTTGACTTATAAAAAATGCACATCATGACAAAAGAGATGCCAACTCTAAATACATTGAAACTGGAAGACATCATCAGCTGTAGTAATATATGAGCAGAGTGTTCTGTTTTGTTCACTGCTGTGTTCTGTTGTCTTGGACAATACTTGGCCAAAAGTAGCTGTTGAACAAAATTTCCCTAAATGAATCTGTTGAATAAGTAATTGAAGTAAAATCTGAAAAAAAAAAAAATATATATATATATACACACACATTTGTATATATTCATATATACACATACATATATGAATGATTTGGCTAGTACTTTTCTAATTCCGTCTAATGAAAATTTGAGGGGAAGCCAGGATGGCGCAGTGGGTTAAGCGGTCACTTTGCATCGCTGGGGACCGAGGATCAAATCCCGGCCCCGGCCCATGCGGAACCATGTGCTGAACTGGGAGCTCCCCCAGTTCAGTTCTCTCTCTGTCTCTGTATCTCTCTCTTTCTCTGTCAAAAAAATAAAAATTAAAAATAAAATAAATAAAAAAGAAAAATCTTTAAAAAAAAAAAGAAAATTTGAGAGGGTATGATATATGATATTGATTTGATAATATTATTGATTTGATAATACTTATAAAAGATTTCAAAGATATCTGAAAAGTACAACACAAAGTATCTTAAGTTTAATAGATAATTACAGTGATCCCTCGTTTTTCGCGGTTAATGGGGACCAGAACCTTCCGCAAAAGCTGAAAAACCGCGAAGTAGGATTTGCCCCTAGGAATTTTCTCATTGGTTGATGTCACATCAGAAACCAATCACGCGCCTTTATGAGAGCCCCTGGTATGTACTCTGAGTCAACTCATCTCTTTGTTTGACATGCAGGGATCCTTCTCTCTTGCGCATCCACATGAAACAATGCTCCTTTCCGCAATGTGGCTGCCGACATGGTTGTATTTTTTCATTTTTATTTTTTGATGAATATTTTGGGGAAACCCGCGAAGCACTGAAGCCGTGAAACATGAAGCGTGGAGTGGCGAGGGAACACTGTACTATTATATTAATGTTAAGCTAATTGTTCAAATATTTTTTATTGTTAAATTTATTGGGATGACATTGGTTGATAACAATTACATAGTTTCCAGGTGTACAATTCTACATTACATTGTCTATGCGTTGCATTATGTGCTCACACCCAAAATCAGCTCTCTTCATCACCATATATTTGATTCCTCCCTCCCTACTCTGCCCACCCTCCACTCACCCAATCACCTTCCCCTTTACCCTCAAGTAACCACTAAAGTAGTGACTGTATCTATGCGTTTTTATTTCTTTGTTACTTTCAGTTTTATAGTCCACCTATAAGTGAGGTCATACGTTTCTTGATTCTCTCAATCTGACTTATTTCACTTAATCAGATGGTTTCAAGGTCCATCCATGTTGTCACAAAGGCTGTATTTCATGTTTTCTTATCACTAAGTAGTATTCCACTGTGTAAATGTACTACAACTTCTTTACTAATTGTTAATTTTTAAGGATTCTAAAATTAATTCTCAAAAGTCCACTCCATTTTTTAAATTGAATATTTTATCCTTCTTTATCAAGAGTGGGTTTACAATAATACACAAATAGCTATTTAATACCATTAACATGGCAGTGAGATAAAGAAAATATGTCTATTATGTTTACATTCTTTTTATTTTAAATCCCCTAGAAGATAACTACTTTGAAACATTCCTTCTTAATACATATTTTTAACGTTCAAGACTTAGATTTATTTATATGGCTCAGAAATTCAAGTATCTTTTTCAACTCATATTGTAATTCAGTTCTATTTTCTGAACCCAGATTTGTTCTAGATATCCTCCTCTTATCTCTTCATGCTATACTTACTTCCACACTGTACTCTGTATCTGCTGTCAATTCTCTTCTTTCTATTTTGCTACTCTCAAATTTCTCTTGAACAATTTCTTCTTTCAGGAAGTTTTTCTACTGATAATCTATATTATCTAAATTTAAAAGAAAATAGTTTAGAAAAAAATCATATGACATAAAAACATATTTCTAGAAGGTAAAAGATACAGCCAAAGGTATAGGTGAGAATTTCAATTTTTAATTTCAAATAGAACCCCTATGTTTCAAACAAAAGGTCACTATGTTAAAACAGGTGATAGGGGAAAACGTAAAACAATTACTCATAAGGATAGGGGTAGAATTTTTCAGTAAAAAATTAAAAAATGAAACATTTAGGAAAATATTATACTAAATGGGATATTTATTCTGGCCTTTCAATATTATCAATAAGCACATTAACATCTCTCCCAAAGGAGCAGGTATACCTATAAAAGGAGCTAATTACTCATGATTACTTGCTAATATTCTTTTCCTTATCAAACAGTGAACAAATTTGCCATCAATTTTTTTTTTTTTGCCATCAATTTTTAATAAAGAACCAAGAGTTAAAAAACTCACGTAGAATAAGTGAGGACTGTGAGAGGTATATAAAAAAGTCATTTTAATGATATAATTAAGGGGTATCAATCACATTAAAATTGATCATACATTATAGCCATTTTAAACCAGCATATTTTAAAGATTTATTTATTTATTTATTTTATTGTTTTTGACAGAGAGAGAGAGAGAGAGATACAGAGACAGAGACAGAGAGAGAGACAGAGAGAGAGCTGAACTGGGGGAGCTCCCAGTTCAGCATTATGGGTCCGCACAGGCCGGGGCCCGGGATTCGATCCTCGGTCCCCGGCGCTGCAAAGTGAGTGCTTAACCCACTGAGCCATCCCGGCTTCCCCAACCAGCATATTTTAAAGGCACTTCATATTAATGGGAATGTTTTAAAACAGATCATCCAAGGTTTTCTTTATACAAGGGGGTGGCAGTAGGACATGCAGGCATCCTGAGCCTAATGGAATAACTAAATAAAACTTGTCACTAATGAAATAACTCCCACATAATTAAAAGGTAAAATATTTAAGTAAATGCACAATTGAACAATTCGAGTATAAAATATCATTTTTTCATGTCTTTGTGGATACAATTCACTTAACACAAAATTGGACATCAGGGTTACATGACTGTTTTCCCCCAGAATGTATTTTGTAGCACCAAAGGATCTAACCACCCACATTTAAAGCTTGAATAATTTCTCACATCTCTCTCACTGGACAGATGAGATTTACAAGTACTTGTGAAAGGACTGTGCATTTGGCCATTTAGAGATGTTGGTGATTATTCTTACATATTTTTAAAGATAGGACCTCAGTAGTAACCTTGTGCTGTTTGTTCCATCATTAATAAGTTTGATTATCTAAGAAATTACTTAAAGCAGAAAATACTGCACAGGTCAACTAGAAATAGAGTTTATATGGCCATAATAAAATAAACACTGAATAGGGATTTAACCAAATCCTTGACAACCATCATTGAAAAGATGCAAAGACAGAAAGTAAGGGAGCATATACATGGTCAGGGTGGGGAAAGGAATAAAATAGAGCGAACTATTCATCTTTCACAAGACCAAAAGCCAAGTTTATTGGAAACAGGAAGATCAATGCCAAAAGAAACAGGGAGCAGTTGAAAGTAATTGCTTTTAAGGAATAAGAAATTAGAGTGGGGAAGATACCAGGGGGACTTTTGAAGCCTTATAGAACCATATGACTCTTAAATTGTATACCTTTCCACTTTGATTTAAAGTTATTACTGGATATAATAAAATCTTGTATAACGTCTACTCATATTAATCCAATCTACCCCTGTGGGGTCACAGAAGAGTGTGCATTTCACATGCATGGCAAATAAAATGCATTTGCCTAGATACATGACTACTCATAAAAAGATCTTTAAAGGATGGAAAGCGGTGGGGAAAGAGGCCACCCAGTGAGAATAGAGTAAAAACAAACATACAGAAGGTAGCTGGTCACTTTTCTCCAGTTACTAGAAAGTGGAATAGAAAACAGTACTTAATGCTTCAAAATCTGAAAATCAGAGCAAAGTGATGAGTACATTGGAAGAAATGTGATGTTGTTATTTTGGTGTGGTAGCTCATTAGTGTGGTGTAAACAGTTGCAGCTTTCCTGTCAGGTATAAGGTAAGATTATACTTACCTTCTGGTACTTCCCACCTCTAGTGAAGTTTGAGGCCACCATGTGACTTATTTTGGCCAACCAAATGAAAAAAAAAAAAAATTATGTTTCAGGCAACAGTTTTAAGAGCTACTGTGTGATATACCAGGTTTTACTTTCTTCTGTCACAGTCATTAAAAATGCTCACATGGTAGTTCATCAGCATGGGTCCCAGAATGAGCACAATAAAGAGAACTCCCAGCTGAATTGCTATGACATAAGAAGAAATAAATCTTGTTGTCTTAAACCACTGAGATTTGAGGAGTTATTGCAGAATAAACTAGGTTTTTTAATCTTCACTGGCATACAAACTAGAAGTGAGATGCTGCCTTAACAAGAACCCCAGAATACTGGCTCAGGTCAAATAGCAAGAAAAATATTCTGGGCCTAATCAAAAAAAAAATTATTTTTTTCCAAGGAAACTTACTTAACCAGAAACAAGAGCTCAGCAAATGATCCACATCAACAAGTGAAAACATTTGACAAAACTATCACTACAATAATTTGGAGGTGACATGAACCTAATGAATTTATAAGCATGTGCCTAGGTTTGTATGGCTAATGGACTTATATATAGCCCTAAGAGAAGAGGCTAGAAGACATGAGCACTGTGTGATAGCTGTTGTTAGTTGTGTCTAATGAAGTTCAAAGAAAGATATTCAAAGAACCACCATCCAAGAGACTAGCTATACAAAACTTAAAACAATCCTTTGGTCCCTTACTCTTGTATGAACAGGAAGCAAGATGAAAAAACTGTTCAGCCATGGAAAGAGTTCATATTCTTCAAACCAACTTCAGATGTACCCAAAGATAATAAAAATCAAAGGACCTCTTGCAGAACAAAACCAAAGACCACGGAGAACTTACAGTATGTGCCAGAATACAAACTGTTACTGGTCCACAATAATGAGGTAGACACAGAAATTGAGTATAAATCTTTAGAAGCTTTTATAGCCATTTCACACATTTGCATATAAAATGCAAAGGGCAACAAAAGTTTGTTTTGTTCAGCACCAAAATACTGAGAGAGCCACCACAGGGCAACAAGGAGGAAATACTTTAAGAGAAAAACATTGATTCTGCTAATGAGGGAAGGGGGAAAGGATTTGTTCTGTAGACAGGTGGGACAGCTAGTGTCTCTCTTCAGCTACAGCAATCCCATTTTGGGTTTGGGTCCTGCATATAATAATACATAGCAAACAGGTTTGCTTTAAATGTTTGAAAGACCATTGTGCTAAATTAATTTGCCCTCCAAGAAGAACAATGCTCAATCATTGTGCATTTGGACATGCTTTAGACTATCTAGTAGCAAGCTTTTCTAGAAGACCCCTGCTTCACTTCCCCTTTATAGGCCTAAATTTCCCTTTTGTTTAACCATAACACTAGTGGTTTCCCTCTCAAGAAAAAGAGGAAATTCACAACTATAAACCTGAAACAAATTATACCAAGATCTGTGGGCATTATTCTCTGGGAAAAGACACATTTCATATTTTGCAACAAATGGGGCATATTCTGTCAAAAATTAGCTTACTTATAATTTAATGCTGCTACAGGAGAATAGAACCTGAACACTGAACCAGACTCAAATAAAACGAGATCTCATTACAGTTTATCATTTAAAACCCAAAGGAGGCAATAAAAGGAGTCATCTCTCTACAGTTGGGGAAAAAATTCTTTCTCTCCAACCCCTTATTCACATCTCCCAAAAAAGGAGAAAAGTGGTGGATATCCAGATTTGCAATGACAATGCAATAAAGTCTCACAAGCAAAGACCTAAAATTAGTATGGGTACTATCCAGATGTTAACTATAACTTGAGCAGAGAATACAAATGAAAAAGAAAACCCCTTCATGGTGAAACTCACACCTCATTGATTATGGAAGATATATGCCAAAAGAACAGGAAGGTCCCCTGATTTTGACAAGTGCCTCAAATCCGATAACTCGGAGTTCATTCTTAATTTAGATGCGTAAGCATATAATTGCAATCAGTTAACTAGCTATTTCCATGAGCACTGTCCCCTCTCAAACTGAAGTGTACTGCCCTAACCACATGCTCTAGGAAGCCATTAGGTGAAATTTCTTCCTTTTTTTTTTTTTTAAGGAAGCTTCTGTATTCTTTGTGTGTGTGTATGTGTGTTAAATTTATTGGGGTGACATTGGTTGATAATCACATTGTTTCCAGGTATAGAATTCTACATTATATTGTCTATACATTGCATTATGTGCTCACCACCCAGAATCAGCTCTCTTTCCATCACAATATATTTGATGCCCCCTGGTAAATTTCTTACACTCAATAAATGTGAGTTCCTTCTCTAAAACGCTGTTGGATAAGGCCTGTTAACTTCTTGCAGCAAATTATATCCTACTCTAGGCTGAAATGCACAACCAGCTCAGCTTAATATTTCATTTGAAAGAGATCCATATAATAGTGCCAGGCCTAAACATCTATCAGCACACCTATAAAGAATCCAAAACACACCAGCCATCTGGTGCTTGAGTGAATTACTGTTCCAGAATCTGGAATATAAAATAAACTTTACAGTTCCCTGTGGATCACTAGCTAGGAAAGAAGGTAGCAGCACTCTTCTTGGACAAAGCATTAAGGCGAAGGATAATGAGTTAGGACAGGCTGGGTCTTGGCTGGACCAGTAAATGTAGCAGTGTCTCTCAAAGATACCGTACTCAATTTGTGATATGCCGCTCATTCTACGAACACAAATTATTTTCTCTTCATTTTGCACTGTGCTGTTCATTTGATTACCAAACACCAAAAAAAAAAAAAAAAAAGTCAACAAATGCTATGTGTCAGTCCAATACACAAATTTATTCATTCCTCACTTACTTACAGTAGTATCATAATAAAGCATTTGTTTTGTATCTGAGTCCCAGGAACTGTGCCACTATACGGAACAAAGGCTTTGAAGGAATACACGTGGAATTTAAGGAGCACAGATTACTCTTCTTTTTCCTCTCTGGACATTCATCAAAACCATACTATTACTGCCTTTTCCCTGAATTTATGCCGAGAGCATCTTTCCAAATTCTAAGTTTCAAAGACCCACGTTTCCCCTACTCTCAGATCGCTTGGACATCCATCTCATCTTAATGATCACTTTTCTTTTCTTTTTTTTTTAATATTTATTTATTTTTAATTGTTTTTTTGACAGAGAGAGATAGTGAGATACAGAGACAGAGAGAGAACTGAACTGGGGGAGCTCCCAGTTCAGCACATGGTTCCGCATGGGCCGGGCCGGGATTCGATCCTCGGTCCCCAGCGCTGCAAGGTGAGCGCATAACCCACTGAGCCATCCCGGCTTCCCCATGATCACTTTTCTTAAGGGACAGTTCCCAAGGGAAGGAACAGTCTTACCTAGAGCTTCGGTTTACCTTTCGACTCATTCCAACTCTCAAAGGGCTCTCACTTTTCCTCCCCTCGCTCAAACAGGTAAAGAAGATAAAATGTCCCTCAGAAGAATCCAGGTGAAGCCCCTGCTAGGCCAAACTCCAGAGCTCGGGGTGCGGCCCTTGCTGCGTGAGAGCCTCCTGGTCTGGAGCCCCATCTCTGCAGGTAGAAACCATAGGCCTTGAAGGACCCTCACCACCACCTACCTTACTGCGCGAGGTCGTCAGCTCCAGCCACGTTAAGGAGAGGCAGAGGGCGGGGCCTCTCCTTTATCGCCCAAAGCCGGGAACCACTGCGCCAACCAGCTGGAGCTCAGCGCCTACAAGCCACCACCACTCGGTGGAGTCTGCCTGCGGGGCAAAAATCAATCCCCGAGACTCCACCCTGTCCTCGTGTCCCTTACATGCAATCTCTCCAACCAATGGGGCGCGCAGGGGGCGGAGCGAGACCCGCCCCAAGTGACAGCGACAACCGAGTCCTCCCGCCGGTGCAAACGGGCCAAGCAGTTGATGGGCCAATCGGCAACGTGGGTGGGGAGTCCAGGGGAGGGAGAAAGCGGGGAGAGCGGGCTCCCAATCAGATCTTGGAGCCCTGGAGCGACGGGTCCCGCGGCCCGTGGGCTTCCGAGCGAGGCGCGCAGGGGGCGTGCCCGCCTGGGCCAATCGGCGCGAGCCCACGGTGCGGAGCGAGCGCCTCAAATGCTGGGGTTTCTCAGCTGATTGTCTCCAGCGGAGAGTTGTTTTTTGCAGCTACGGAGCTGAGCCGCAGCAGGAGGAGCCGAGACCCCCGGGGGGGTGGGGAGGGAGAGGGGAGGGCGGGAAGAGGAGGCGGGGTTGGGGGGCGTCGCGGCCGCTCAGCGCGGGGCCCCGAGTCCTGTCACGGCGCTTCCCGGGGTTGGAGGTTGGGGTGGGTTGGGGTAAGGGACAAAACCGTCTTCCCCTCGACGGCGGCTCCGAGTCCTGCCTCTTCCTTCCCGCGCTCCTCGCCCACCCCCCAACCCCCTCATGAGGGTGTCCGTGCCTAGTCCGGTGGCCGCCGCTCCCGCGGCGGGCCGCGAGCCCTCGACGCCGGGCGAGGGTGGCGGAGGAGAAGGCGCCGTCGCGGCCGCCTCAGGCGCCGCGGTGCCGGGCTCGGTGCAGTTGGCGCTGAGCGTCCTGCACGCCTTGCTCTACGCCGCGCTCTTCGCCTTTGCCTACCTGCAGCTGTGGCGGCTGCTCCTGTACCGCGAGCGGCGGTTGAGTTACCAGAGCCTCTGCCTCTTCCTCTGTCTCCTGTGGGCAGCGCTCAGGACCACCCTCTTCTCCGCCGCCTTCTCGCTCAGCGGCTCCCTGCCCCTGCTACGGCCGCCCGCTCACCTGCACTTCTTCCCCCACTGGCTGCTCTACTGCTTCCCCTCCTGTCTCCAGTTCTCCACGCTCTGTCTCCTCAACCTCTACCTGGCGGAGGTAAGGCGGGAGGACCGGCAAGCGGGGCCGGGCGAGTGGGGCTGCCGCGATCAACTCCGGCTGAGGACTGGTGTGTGTGTGTTGGGGGGCGCTGAGCGGGAGGGGGGAGGGGGGAAGGAGAGGCGGACCCAAGACCAGCCTGGGAAACTGAGGCACGCCTGGAGGACGCGCCGGTGTTCTCGCCCTAAACTTAAGCAGCTGACTGACTCGGTTATTGAGGGGCTTGGAGGATGAGTGTGTGTTCTGACAACTTAAAACAGCAAGACAACCCTTTGTTCGGCGTTCTGGTCTTCTAAGGTAAGGTACTGGTGGCACCAACAAAGTGGCATCGCAAGAAGTAACAGCTCTACCGAAGCTAGACTGTGTAGAGAGGTTGGATGCTGAGGTAGCAGCAGCTCTGCTGAAGCTGGACTGCTGCCAGCCATTACGTCACCAGGCAGAGCTGTTCCTCTGCTATTGTTGCTGCGTTTCTTTTATTAGAAGCTTAAATTCCCTCCTGCATCTCCTTTCCTGTGGCTCGATAAACCTCACACAAATTTCGTTCGATAGTTCCCCAGGAGGGTTAACGGTCAATAACCAATGCCGAGGGTCAGTAAAAGACCTCCATCAAGCCCTTAACGTTTGCCCCAGTTGCTTCATTCTTTGGCTATTTATCCTACTTCCTACCACCTATTCTTTCTTCCTTTCTTTCTTTTTTTTTTTAAACCAATTAAGAGAAAATACTAGCTTAGCCTGCCTATTTCAGAAACAAACCACCAAACTGTTTTTGCAATAACTTGCTTAATAGCTGGAAGCTAATCACACCCCCTTTCTCTTTTATGGGGAATTACTGGTTGGATTGCATTGTTCTGCGGAGCTTAGGTACTTGACCCATTTCAAACAGGTTTGGGAGTGTAAGATGGTCAATTGAATGTCAGCTAGTGGTAAGAATTTTGAGAATTACCCCCCCCAAGGCCTGCCTCCCCCACCCCACCCCACCCCCCAAAAAAAAAGCTTGAAGAGGGGAGGAAACAAGGTGACATCATATGCTTAATACTAATATAGAACAATATAGGTCTTGCAGCTAATCCTCTCAAAGGCTTTTGGAAGTGATGAGAATTAACATAGTTATGAACAAAACTAAAAACATTTGAGGCAGATTGTTTATATTTCCTGCATACATAAACCAACTCTTTTCTCCCTTAGTAGATAGGAAATAGAGTGCATAATTCTTAAATCAAGTCAAACTTCAGCATTTTAGCACACTAAAAATAACAATTGAAAAATAAGTAACAACTTCATTTTTTTCCTTCCCCATCCTTTGAAAGTCCAAGCAATACAGTGTCAGAAGCCCAAGCAGCAAGAAGCAGAAATAAAAAGCATGGCTAATCCTGAATCAAATAATCATGCCATAGTCATGTCACCTATTTGATAACATTCTGGTCTTCTAGTTGTTTACCCTTTAATAACACTCCTCTCCTTTATAGTTAAACTAATACATTATATTCTTCCTGGCACCATTTCAGATAGAATACTATTGACCGTTTATCACTGAAGCTTTACTCTTGCTTCAGATACAGCAAATTTACCTGAAAGTGATCAGCAATCCTTATACTAGTCAGATCATTTGTTTTCCCTTTATACATTTTGACTTATAAAATTATATTAATGATTCACTATAAAATAGTTGGTGGGCATTTTATAAAGTAGCTAAACACTTTTTACTTTTTTCTTGCATAAAGTGCATAAATCTTAAATGTACAGCTAGGTGAAATTTTACATATGATATACTTATGTTACCACCACCCAGATTAACATATGTAGCATTCCCAGTAACCCAGAAAGTTCCCTGTACCCTCTCCCAATCATACCTTTCACCCTGAGGTAAACACAATGTAGCTAAACACTATCACAATAGAAAAAAATCTATAATTAAGCTCCAAATTCTAAAAGTATGCTTCTGCAGTGTAAATTAAGTGATAGAGTGAGTCTTTATACTTTTGATTGTGTATATTCCAAGCTAGTGAGGAAGAACTTAAATGTCTAAAACTCTTCCTGTGAAATGAATCTCTTGTTTGTGATGTAATTTTTAAAAAACAATAAACCTCAGCCTAGAAAATGTAATTTGGAAAGAAGCTGGACTAAAGGTTTTTTCTTCTGTAGTGTCTCTTTAAAAGAGTGTAAGTTGTTTGTCTATGCTTGTCTTTTTATAATCGACAGTTATACATAATGTACTTAAAATAACACATTTTCAGCCTGTTTTAAAGAGGTATCTTAACCAGAAGTCATTTCCCTATTCATTAGAGAAAATCCAGAGGAATTGTATGTAAAAGAGTATTTGAATTAAAATTCTTTTATTAGTTTCAAGTAATTGGAAGTATGCTTTCCATTGATAGTTCTGAATTAATGAAGCTTCCCCAGTGACTTATTCATATTCCCAGTGAGCAAAGTGGTAGGGAAAGTCTGTGTGGTAACAAATACAAAATTTATTTGACATTTGATTTTTTTCTTTTTTAAGATTGATTTTTTTTGTTTTTGACAGAGAGAGAGATACAGAGACAGAGAGAAGGGGGAGGGCTCAGAACAGTCTTTATTGTTGCATATCATTGGTTTTTCCACATAGTTTCATTCCACAGGTGTGTGCGGGGCTGCACAGGGCAGGAAATGGGACGGGGTCTCACCCCAATGAGAACTGAACTGGGTGCACTCCCCAGTTCAGCATATGGGTCCACTCAGGCCGGGGCAGGGATTCGATCCTCGGTCCCTGGGGCTGCAAAGTGAGTGCTTAACCCACTGAGCCATCCCGGCTTCCCCTGATTTTTTTTTTTTAACAAAAGGCCTTATATCTGTTTTGAATAGGTGTGCTTCTTATTTACCAAATTACTCTGTCTTTACTGTCATATTAAATACCCATTTCATTTTACTTTTGATCTTTATAAAGCATTTGTTGTACCCATTTCTCACTTAAAAAAAATTCTAGGGATGCAGGGATAGCTCAGCAGGATGAGTGCTTGCCTTGCAACCCACCATGAGGTCTAGACATTGAATCCCCATGCCAGCCTCAGCCCATGCAAACTCATATACTGAACTGCAGCCTTCCATCATGGAAGGTTCTTGCCTTACATGTGGGAGACCCCCAATTCAGTTCCCGCCCCCACATAACCCCTTAGCCACCCATGTAGAATGAAACTATGTCACAACTAATGATGTACAGCTATGGAGACTGCTCTGGGCCCACGCCGTTCTCTCTCCCTCTTCCTCTCTGTCTCTTAAAAAAAAAAATCTAACTTTAAGGACTTAGTTAAACATAGAACCATACATAGAGCAGTATAAAAATAAAGTTAGTAAAACAACCATTACTAGTTTGAACACATTTTGGTGGTTTAAAAATTCATTAAGTTTTCAAGAAGTTAAGACTGCCTAGCCTACTGGTTTTTTTTTTAGCCCACTCTTTTATTTACTTCATTTGGATATAATTGAGATAAGGGGAAGTAGCCCTTTCTGAAATAATTAGACTTTTCTTTTTTAGACTTTTCAACTTACATATATTTGACCTCCAGGAATAAGATGTGGGGGTGGGGGGAGGAACTGTACACTAATCTAAAAACACCTATTGAATTTTTTTCTGGTATGATCAACAGGGCATGTACCTTACCATAAGGTTCACACTCCTATACTTTTAGTACAGAAGACTTTAGTCTTTGAAACTGATTACAGTGGTCCCCTGTTCTCAGCAGAGGATACATTCCAAGACCCCCACAGTGGCTGCCTGAAACAGTGGATAGTACCAAACCCTATATATACTTGTACACCTTTTTTTTCTGTACATATACACGGTAACTTTTCACTTAGAGGACACACTTTGTGGCTTCTCTTTGGTGTATCCAAATTGCCAGCATCACTATTCTTGTGCTTTGGGGCCATTAAGTAAAATAAGGGTTACTTGAACACAGACACTGCGATATTACCACAATTAATCTAATAATCAAGATGGCTACTAAGGGACAGATGCACAGGTAGGGAATACAACATGGATACACTGGACGAAGAGATAATCACATCTCAGGCAGAACAGAACTGAATGGTGCAAGATCTCAGCACACTACCCCGAATGGTGTGCAATTTAAAACTTATTGTTTATTTCTGGAATATTTCAGGTAGTATTTTCCAACCACAGTTGAATGCAGGTAGCTGAAACTGCAGACAAGGAGGGCTACTGGATCTGTTAAAATGGAAGCAATCTACCATTGGAACAAATAAAAGGACTTAAAAATAAGAGTTGATAATATACTATCTTTGGAGTATCATGATACATGCCAAAATCAATGAGTTCATCTTCTAGACCAGCCCATATTGATATTTCTTGCAGTTTTGTAACATGAGTGCCAGATGCTTAATCAAGATAAAATAGTGACTTAATCAAAACATTAAACCAGCTAGGAAAATTAAATTCAAATTTCATAGCAACTAGAACAATGGTGAATTTAACATTTGAGGTATTTATATATTTTCTTGGAACTCTTTATTGTCTGCCTAAAAGATTGCCTATGGTATGGATGCTAAAATTCTCTTAGATTATCTTGGTTTAGTTAGATAAAGTTTAATATAGATTAGGTAAAATTGTAATCAAACCATTTTAATATATTACAGAATTTTGTTTGGCAAACTTTTTATATCATGGCAAATGGCTCATAGTAATTTAGTTTTAACAAATTCTGTTAAATAGAGAAGCCTGTAAAACAAATACATCTCACATCATGAGTCAGTTACTATTTACTAAAATAGTGACTTAGTTCAATGTTGGATTTTTATCCATGACTGATTATAAACTTTTTTTCTGAATCTCCTAAACTGTTTTATCCATTAACTTGATTCTATTCTTCCTGAGATCGTCTGTGAGACAAGAGTTTGAGGTGCAATTCTATGACAGAAGACAACAATTCCTTATATTTTATGTGATTTAGTATTTTCAAAGCACTTTATAACACTTGCCCTGACAACCCTCATGATATAGGTAGACATAAACAGTATTAATTTGTCCAAGGTTATATGGCTTATATGTATCAGATATGAGACTACTGTATAGCCAGGGACCATAAAGTCTTGTCAAGTGATCTCTCCCTATGAAGTTTTCTTTCCTGGATACCATCAACAGTTTATTATTTAGTGTTTCATTAACTTGCGTTCCCATTTTCCACCACTTCAAGCCTCTTTCACTCTCCAGCAAATTCTTTCTTCCCCCTTCATACTCAGCATATGACCCTCATCTCCAAGTTTATAAAAGTAGAAACCAGAAGCATCTGGCTAAACAAAGGTTCAGAGAAATGCCTTAAAATGCTGCAGAATATATATATAATCTTTTTCAGTGAATGATTGAGCTGGTAATTGAGGAAATTACTCAGAGGCAAGGAACAGAAAGAAGTGAATGTGGAATAATAAAGTATGATGCAGATGTTTGTCTTGGGATGGAAAGTAATTATGTATTTTAATTTTTATGTGTTATGGGTATGGAGGTGTCATTGGAGGCAATACCTTATAGTAAGTTCTAATCAGAGATCTCCAGCTTCATGCCAAAACTCTCCTTGTATCTGCAGCAGATTAGAGGGGAAATAAGCAGGTTGGGCCTATCTTGGCTCTGAGTGAAGAAAATACATATTGGGGGAGGGAGGGAATATTCCCTGAAAATGAATAGCAAGCTTATTTTCAGACAAGTTTGAAGCCTGAATTCACACCGCTGCTGTGATTTTAAAGAAAAAAGATAACCTCAAAATACAGTTTAATGTTACTCTGGCTTGATAGTAACTTCAAGCATCAGGAAAGAGCCAATGCAAATTTTTGTTCAGGAGTATACATTAAACCCAGAACACTGACAGATAAAATTCCAAGGAACATGAGCTCAAAATGAAAAATTACACAGGAATTTTACCTATAAAGTTTGAATATGTCAGAATTAAATACATAGTATAAAATATTCATTTATATGAATTAATAAAACCATATTGATATAAAGAATTAAAACTGACTAGATACATTTGTAAATAAATTTTCAAAAATAAAAAATGTATTTAAAGTTAGAAACCAAAATCTATGGTTAAACAAGAAATTAAACCGTTAAAAAGAAATTAATGAACTAGATAAAAGATCTGAGAAATCACCCAGAATACAGTCCAGAGGAGTGAAAAATGGAAAATATGAGCAAGAGATTGAGAAAATGAAGATATAATGAGCAGGTATAATATACAGAGGTCGCCCCGAAAAAATGTGTACACATTTTAAGAAAGGAAAAATCTATTAAAATTGTAATAATCAATATATACTGATAACAGAAGATGAATACAAGTCACGTTTGACTTCTGCAATTACAAGAGGTGCTCAAAGTGGTTACCATCAGCATCCACACCACTGATTATGGTGAACTACTGCTTGAGCAACATTGACCAAAGTGTCCACTTGTATCACTGCACATGCTGTTTCAATTTACCATGCATCTCAAACTTATCACAAATGCATGCAATTGTTAGGTGTGTTGGAGATTCTGTGGCATATTCACGCCTCCATTGTTGTACTTCCACAACATTCTCAAATTTCAAATACCACTTCAAAATGGTCTTGTGCTCCTTGAACGACAACCGTGCTTCTTTGAGACTGTCCTGCCTGTCACATGGTGACACTAGCATTCATTTGATTAACTTCATCTTTTCTGTGAGTGTCATACTATACATTACTACTACCATAATTCAATTGAACTTTGAAAAGTAATACATAGATAATATCTCCTAAAATGTGAATACATTTTTTTTTTGGCACCACCAGTACATGAATTGGAATTTCTGAGAAATTATTCAAAAGATTAAAACTTAGAGTTTGTCCAAATTTGTGAATGACACCAAGTTTTGGATTCAGAAAGCCCAAAAACTTCAAGTCAGGCTAAATAAAAAGGAACACTAGAGTAAAACCTCAAAATACCAAAGACAATATTTTTTAAAACAACTAGACAGAGAAGACATTACTGGTGAGGGTAAAAATTTGTAGTTTGAGTATTGCATTACACTAACAATTAGTGAAACATCTTCAAAATGCTGAGAGAAAATATCCAGCAACCTAAAATTCTACCCACAATGTAACTATCAACAATAAGAGTGAAATAAAAAACATGTTGGGGGGGGGGCGTGATAGCAGCAAAATGACCCTCCTTCCCCTTCCAAACACACCAATTAGGCAAATCTACAGGGAAAAAAAAATTCCTTTATGAAAAATTGAGAAACTAAATGAAAGGCTTCTGCAGCCCAGGTGAACTCAAAAACAAAATCACCAAAACTGGTGGGGAGATTAGAGATAACTTCTTGCCAGAGTCTGTGATTCAGCACTCTGCCATATAATGGCAAGAGACTTCCTAGTGTTCAGTTTCCCCCAGAGGAGGGGAGGAATTGGTTCACACATCCACCACCCCAACTTTTCCTAGGAGGCCCTACCAGAGGTTATACTTCTTTCTTGCCAGTTGTGAAGCTCTGACAAGTCCAGTACAGTGTTGCCTCCTGGAGGAGAACAAGGATAGCAATTTGAACAGGTAGATAACAGCTCTTTTCCTCCCCTAACTCAGCAGAGAGTGAGCAAACCAGAACTACTGCTTCCTGCTTCTCTTTGGGGAGGAAAAAAGTTGGTAGAGGCCCTCAGAATCTCTGGACGAACTCGTTGGTGAGGGTCTTCTGTATAATGCCAGTCAGTGAAGACTGGGAAACGTGTCTGTTTTGTCTAATGTGCAGACACTAATAAAAAGAGTCAAAGAAAATGAAGAATTCAGCAAAGATATTTCAAACAAAGCAGCAGCAAGATAAATCTCCAAAAACCCTAATGAAACATGCTTTACCTGACAGAGAATTCTAAGTAACTTTCATAAAGATGCTAACCAAGGTCAAGAGAATAAAGCATGAATAATTTCAACAAATCATGAGAATTTCAAGAGATAGAAAATATTAAATAGTACAAAACAAACTAGCTGAAAAACACAAAAATTGAAGTGAGAATTTCATTTGAGGGGTTCATTAGCAGATCAAATAGAAGAAAGGGTTGATGAACTTGAAGACAAGTCGTTGAATCAGAAGAGCAGAGGAAAACAATGAACAAAGCTAAAGTGACTTATGGTTCACTATCAAGAAGACTGATATCCACATTGAGTCCTAGACAGATAAGAGAGTGAGAAAGAACCAGGAAGTTTATTCAAAGAAACAGTGGCCAAAACCTTTCAAATCTGGGGTAGAAAATGGATAACCAGATACAAGAAGCCCAAGGAAACAAAAAAGGAATCCAAAGAAATCCACACCAAGACACATTATAATCAGGTTATCAAAAGTCAAAGAGAATTTTGAAAGCAGAGAGAGAAAGACTTGTCACATACAAGGGAGGCCTTATAAGAAGATATGCAGATTTTTCAGCACAAATCTTTCAGGATGATCTTTTTAAAGTGCTGAAAGTAAAACCTGCCAACCAAGAATAATATATTCTGCCAAAAAGCTCTTCAAAAATGGAGATATAATGGCTTTCCCAGATAAGCAGTTCTGTATAGATAGTCACATGGTATCTCCCATCCATCATTCTTGATGTTGCACACACAGAAGATTACATTTTTCACCCAGTACACATCGAAATGGAAGAGTGTTCAGACCAAAAAACAGTCAACATGACCTTCCTAGCCAAGGCCTGAGTTTTGAATTTTTTGACAGAGGTGATTCCATATGGTGGTATTCCATGGACTGATGACTGCCTTTTGTTCTCGGAGTCATAAGCACATGTAATGATCTTTAAGAAGTCTTCACTTTCTTTTTCACAAATTTTTAAAAATTGGAGGAATTTTATTCACTGTTAAGAATTCAACAATAGCACGCTGTTTGAACCAAATGTCTGAACACTTCCATTTCAATGTGCACTGGGTGAAAAATGTAAGCATTTGTGTGTGCAAGGTCAAGAATGATGCAGGGGGGTAAGCCAGGATGGCTCAGCAGGTTAAGCGCTCACTTTGCAGCCCTGGAGACCGAGGATTGAATCCTGGCCCTGGCCCGTGTGGACCCATATGCTGAACTGGGGTGCTTCCCATGCGGAGGCCTCCAGTTTGGTTCTTGCCCTCTGTTGGGCCCCTGGCTCAAGGGGGCATGCCTCCCATACAGGAGACCCCTAGCCCAGTTCCCACCCTGTGAGGCCCCACCCACCTGTGTGGAATGAAACCATGTTGAAAAACTGATGACATGCAACTATGGAGACTGCTCTGGGCCCTCCTCCTTCTCTCTATCTCTGTGAAAAACAATAAAATCTTTAAAAAAAATGATGGAGGGGAGATACCATGTGAATACAAAGCTGGTTATATCCAGATTATGTCTAATGTAACAAAAAATATTACAGTGGAGATAATATCAGCCTATCCTCTTATAATGATAAGGGTCAATCCACCAAATAGAACAATTATATATGAACCCAACATCAGAATATGTAAGCATAATGCAAATATTGATAGAATTGAAGGGAAAAATAGTACCATAATAGTAACAGACATACACAGCATGCCATCCAATAGCAGAATACATATTCTTCTCAAGCACACATTGACATTTCTCCAGAGTAGAACATACGTTAGGTCACAAAATGAGTATGAGGAAATTTAAGAAAATTGAAATCCTACCAAATATCTTATTTGACCACATGGAGAGAAACTAGAAATCGATAGCAGGAGTAAAACTGGATAATTCACAACTATGTGGAAATTAAATCACACACCATTGGGTCAAAGGAGAGATCAAAAGGGAAATTAGAAAATACCTCAAAACAAAAGAAAACACAAATTATGAGATGCAGCAAAAGCAGTAGTAAGAGGGAAGTTAATGATAAATGCCTACATTAAAAAAGAAGATTCAGACAAACAGCCTAACTTGTCACCTCAAGGAGCTAGAAAAAGAACAAATTAAGCCCAAAGTTAGAAGGAAGGAGGTAAAGATCAGAGCACAATAGAAAAAAAAGAGAAGCTAAGAGTTTTTTGGAAAAATAAATTGAAAAACTCTTGACTAAGGAAAAACAAAAAAAATAAAATCAGAAATGAAAGGAGATATTAAAACTAATGCTATAGGAATAAAAAGGATCATAAGAGACTGCTATGAACAATTATATCCCAGCAAACTGGATAACCTATAAGAAATGGATAAATTCCTAGAACTATACAACCCACTGATTCTTATCTCAGACCATTCATAGAAATCTACTTGATATGGATCATAGACCTAAATATAAAAGCTAAGAAAACAAAAAATCTTTGTTACCGGGGAGGGGACAAATATTTCTTATACAAGAAACAAAAAGCATGAACTAAAATTGATAAATGAAACTTTATCAAAATTAAAAGTTTGGGTTTTTTGTTTGTTTGTTTTTGTTTTTTGCAAAGCAGGTAATGAAAAGAAGAACTACATACTAAGAGAAAATATTTGCAGCACATGTATCTGGCAAAGTACTTTTATCCAGAATATATAAAGAACTCTTAAAACGCAATAAAATCTAATGAAGCCTGGCAAAATATTTTAACAGACTCTTCACAAAAGAAGATACATGCATGGCCAAGAGCACATAAAAATGTTCAGGATCATAAGTCATCAGGAAAATGAAAATTACAATCACAACGAGATACCACTAAATACTGACAAGAAAGACTAAAAAAGACTATACCAAGTATTGTCAACAATGCAGATTAATTGAAACACATACACTGACTGAAGTTTTACAACCACATTGGAATACAATTTGATAGTTTTAAAAAAGTAAAGCATAAACTTGTCATAAAACATAGCCATTATAGCCCTAGGTACTCAAGAGAAATGAAAGCATGCATCCATACATAAATTGTCTATATGTACTATGGACATTACCTACTATGAGTTTGAATGTTCATAGTAGCTTTATTCACAATAACCCAAAATTGCAATTAACCCAATTGTCAATCAAAAGCAAAGGGATAAACAAAATAAGGTATATCCATACAAATGAGTACTGTTACACAGTAGAAGAAAGTAACAAGCCACCAATAGACACAACGTAGATGAATCTAAAAAACAGGAGGCAGAATGAAAAAAAAAAAAAAAAACAGACAAAAGTGAGCTTACAGTATATCATTGCAGTTACATTAGACTTTAGAAAATGGAGACTAATTTATAGCTACAAAAAAAATGGGTCACCAGTTGCTTGGAGCCTGGGGCAAAAGGGAGAATGTACAACAAAGAGGCAGGGAATTTGGTGGTTGTGGAAATATTCTGTGTTTGATTATTGTGGCTTCACAGCTTGTATGCATATGACAAAACTCATCAATGTGTACACTCTAAATGCAAGTAGTATGTTATACATACAAGTATATTATACCTCAATGAAGTTGATTCCTCCACCCCAAAAAGTACAGAGTTCTCTTTGCTATTTATTCCAAGAGTAAAACCTAAAGTGGGGAAGAAATCTAAACAGTTTGGCTCCATCACTTTTCCACTCTGTAACTTTATAAATTTGCCTGGGTACATTGCTTAACCTCTCTGTGCCTATTTCCACATTTTTTAAAATGAGAATAATAATAGTACCTACCTCATAGAATCATTGTGAGGACTAAATATAAGTCATATAAAATCTTTAGAGGTACTTGGCACATAGTGTTGATTGTTAGTTGCTAATATTAAATTTTAAATAATTGGGATTTTATAGGCTACATTCTCTCACTCCAAAAGCATTGTTTGAATTCGGTAACAAAAGTACCATGTGAAAGTTTATTTGGAAAATTTTAAAACACATATGAACATGTGGGAAAAGGAAGGAATCACAATGGTATTTAGAAACTTAGAATATCATAAAATCACATAGCAGAACTTGAATGATGCAACTTAGTTGTCATACAGAAGCAAATCTAGAAGTTTTAAATATTTCCACTGGAAAAGAAGAACCTAAAATTTAACAAGCTAAGCATTAATCTATGTTAGAAAAAAAAATAGCATTCAATGTCACCCCAATAAATTTAACAATAAAATAAAAATAGGATAAACCCAAAGGTAACAAATGGAAGATGAATGTAGAAATTAATAGAAAACATGCAATAAAGAGATTTGACAAAGCCAAAAGTCACCCCATACCTTTCTTCATGATCAAATTTCATGGATGATCACACACATGCTCACTATCTTCCCACTTCTGCCACTCTAATGTGTCCCTGTTCTTTCACTCTACCAAAATAGCTGTTACCTAAGGCTCACAGTGACCATGTCAACAAGTTCATTAGACGTTTTTCAGTCCTCCTCCATACTAATCTCTCAGTAGCAGATGACTCCATATTTGTCTCCCTTGTACTTCCACTGGCTAGCACATTGGCTGGCACACTGTCCTGGATTATTTTTTAAGACATTAAGCTAGCTTCTCTTCAAAGTCATCTGCCTCTACCTTGCCATCAGAGGTTGAAGTTTCTCATGACCTAAACCTAGGCCACCTGTTTTTCTCAAATGATTGCATCCGTATACATGGCACCCTGTCACTTAAAAGCAGGAGACACACACATACGAGTATCTACGATCCTAACACAGACTGCTCCTCTGAGCTCTGGCTTTCTATATTCTACACCTATTTGACATCTCCCTGAGGATGTCTGAAACACTGAGATTTCAACATGTCCCAAACTGAGCTCGTGATCTTTCCTGCTCCCTCCTCATCACATACCTATCTCCCCCAAAACCTGATCCTCTTTTGTTTCCCCGATCAATAATGCACTGCAATTCATTTATATAATTCAGGAATCTGTGAATCATTAATGCTGCCTTCTCCTTTATACCTCACATTTACTCCATTACCACATCTTGTCTATGTTACCTCCTAACATCTCTTAAATCTATTCAACTCTCTCCATCTACAATGCCTGGTCCAAGCTATTACCATCTACTGTCTAGTTTATGGCAATTAGCCTCCTAATTTCTCTGTCCATGTCCTCTGGCTCCCACAAATCTTATCTCCATACTTTTGCCAGAGTTTCCTTCTTAAACAAAAATTTTATTAGTTATACAGGGTTCACCCTAGATTCCTCCATTGGCTCTACACTCTTTTCTATATACTAGAAGGTACTTCATGGTTCCAGCCTCATCTCATACTGTGCTCCTCTACTCTTCACCTCTCTAGCACACTTAGCATTCTTTCAGTCTTTTGTACTTGCCATTTTCCTTCTGCTATGGAGCCTTTCAATATTCTTTTTCCTCTATTTAGAATGTTATTTCCTTCTTTGCTTAGTTAACTCTCAGCTTCAGGGTGACACTTCTTTAGGAAAGCCCTCATCCAACTCCATTTAAATTAGATTCCAAAATTGTACATTCTCAGAGCATTATGTTCCTTTCCTTCATATAATTTGCAACATTTGCAATTTTATATTTGTGTGATTTCTTTGTAGGAGCGTACTAGAATAAACATTAGAGGAAAAGGGACCAAGTTTGGTCTTGCTGTGTCTCTAATACCTAAGTTAGTTAATACCTGGCATGTATTGGGTGTTTAGTAAATATTTGTTGAATGAACAAAGCCCTTGTTCACCATATCCCATATATACTGGGGTAGGGGAATCCCAGGATATATTATTTCACAGCAGAACTTTCTCTATTCTTTTCTTTCTTTCCCAGTTATCTTCTCTCTCCCCCTTGGGGTGGGGGGGAATGTTTGCTTTAAAACAGGGGTCCCAAACTCAATTACCTAGAGATAATAGGGAGTAGTGGTTACTGTGGTAAACTAGAGAGCATGTATCTAAAGAGGATAGCCACATAATTCAGTTCCAGCTGCAAGATGGCATTTCAAAATCACCTGATTTCTCAAGAGAAAACAGAAATCTGAATTTTTTGAATAAGAAATTAGTTTTAAATAAAACAGGGTATTGAACTAAAAGTTTAAAATACTGTAGACAAACTAACACTGGATAAGCTAAACAAACCATTTTGTGGGTCAAACCCAACCCAAGGGCTACTGTACTAATACGTTCTCCTCCTCCCCCTTCTACTTCCGTATTACCTTTCTTAAATAAAACCAACACAATCTTGTTTTTATATTAATAGTTTCCATCTAACAAACTGAATTACATTTAATGCCCATCAATGTCAGTTAAAATGAACTCTGAATATTTTACATTTTATGGGAAATTTAAGCTGTTCTAAGTCTATCCAAATATAAAGAAAGTACCATATATTTAGGTTGACCAGATGTACCATTTTAAATAGGACAGAAAACAACAATACTGAATTGTTTCAAGCAATACATATAGTCAGCCTAATCTCACTGGGCTAAATTCAAGTTGTCATTAGACTGACCATACATTTGAAACAGAACAGTACTGTTGTTTTCTGTCCCTTTTAAAATGGTATATATACCTTGTCAGCCTCCATATATTATGTGACATACCATTGATGTCTACCTACCTCTACTACACTACCGGTATATTACTTTAGATCAGCCACTATTGTACATTTTATTCTAAAGGAAATTCTGCATACTCTTCAGCACCTGGCACTATTACATATGTGGTCAATGCTTAAAGATTTGGATAGTTGAGCAAATTCACGGTAAATTAATGTTTCCTTCTCTCTGTCTCCACAAATAAAATCAGAATCTCTAACTTTTAGCAAAGTAGTTAGAAATTCTTATCTAATTTGCTTTAAGTAAAGATAAACTTTTATGAATTGTGTCCTTGTTATATTTTTAACTTTGTTAAAGGGTGTGATTAAAGTAGTTTAATTTCATCAATAGTCCTGAACTAGAAGTTTAGGAATCTGAGTTTTAGTCCAAATTCTGTCCTACTTGGCTAATTGATATTTGCCAAATCACTACTTTTCTGGGCCAGTTGTTTAATTAATAAATGGTTAGTCTCAGTGATACCCAAGACACCCATACTAGTCTGACACTAATAAGTCAATCTACAGTTTGAGAGTTTAAAATAAACTTCTTACTTTATGCTCTAGTTCTGACATCTCATACAGTATCTGTGAATCCTACGTCTGAGATATTAATGCCAATTTCAAAGATTTATTTTTATCATTTTTGACAGAGAGAGAAAGAGACAGAGACAGAGAGAGAGAAAAGGGGGAGGGCCCAGAACAGTCTCCATAGTTGCACATCATTAGTTTTCTACATAGTTTCATTCCATCGGTGGGTACAAGGCTGCACAGGGCAGGAAATGGCAGAGGGAGGCCTCCCACGTGGTAAGCATGCCAGGGTGAGAGCCAAACCAAGGGCCTGCCACATAGGAGGCTCACCCTGGCAAGACCCAAACTGGGGGCACACCCCAGTTCAGTGTATGGGTCCGCACAGGTCAGGGCTCAGATTTGATCCTCGGTCCCCAGGGCTACAAAATAGTTACACAGGGAATGCCAGGATGGCTCAGCGGGTTGAGTGCTTATCATGCAGCCCCGGGGTCCAAGGATTGAATTCTGGCCCTGGTCCCGGCCCATGAAGAGCCATATGCTGAACTGGGGTGCGCCCCTAGATCTGTTCTTGCCGGGGCAAGCTTCCTATGTGGGAGGCCCGTGGCTCAGCTCACAGGCGCATGTCTCCCATGCTGGAGGCCCTCCAGCCAGTTCCTGCCCTGTGCAGTCCTTCGCCCACCTGTGGAATTAAACTATGTAGAAAACTAATGATGTGCAACTATGGAGACTGCTCTGGGCCCTCCCCCTTCTCTTTGTCTCTTTCTATCTGTGTCTCTCTCTTTCAAAAACAATAAAAACAAATCTTTAAATAGTTACATATATCATGTAAAAATTAATCAAAATTTAGGATGTAAATAAAGGTAAATACTTAAAAAAAGATGAATACTTAAATATTTAGTATCATCTGCTTTATAAAATAAGATGTAGCTAGATATGTCAAATCCGTATGTCCTATCCTTTTACAAAAATTCAATTATAGCTGCCATTTTTCATAGGCATTATTTTTTTTTAAGATTTCTTTTTATTGTTTTTTGACAGAGACAGACAGACAGAGAGAGACAGAGAAGGGAGAGGGCCCAGAGCAGTCTCCATAGTTGACAGCATTAGTTTTCCATATAGTTTCACTTCACAGGTGGGCATGGGGCTGCGCAGGGCAGGAACTGTGCCAGGAGCCTCCCACATAGGTCCCGTCAAGAACTGAACTGGGGGCACACCCCAGTTCAGCATGTAGGTCTGCCTGGGTCGGAGCCAGGATTTGATCCTCGGTCTCCGGAGCTGCAAAGCGAGCGCTTAACCCGCTGAGCCATCCCAGCTTCCCCTCATCAGCATTATTTTTTTTTTAATATATATTTTTATTTATTTATTTATTTATTCAGACAGAGAGAGATACAGAGACAGAGACAGAGAGAGAACTGAACTGAGGGAGCTCCCAGCTCAGCATATGGTTCCGCACGGGCCGGGGCCGGGATTCGATCCTCCGTCCCCGGCGCTGCAAAGTGAGCGCTTAACCCACTGAGCCATCCCGGCTTCCCCACATCAGCATTATTGATCACACTTTTTTTTAGCTTTAGTCTCTCACTGTAAAAATACTTAATATTTGAATTTTTGTGCTCTTTTCTCAGCTATTGTGTAGGACTTTGTCTAATTGCTGATTGACTCACTAGGGCTTAA